>CANUEX010099068.1:0-155577 GCA_948099535.1 Jatropha multifida
CTATTTAAATTGTTACCATGTTAGAATCATTCTTTGTGTATATATAGAATAGAAATTTTATAGAGAAGATATGAATAACACAATAAACTCCTTTTCTTAAAAAACTACAATTAATGATAGGTTAACGTAGCTTGTATGGAGGAAATCCATCTCTCAGTTAATTCTTTGTCATACTATTGTTCATGACCTGAATTTTATTGAGCAGGTGAATGTTGCCCTTTCACCAAGGGATAATTACTGCATTGAAGTTGTTCTTCGCTGTTTGGCAGTAGATGGTGATGGCCTTGGGTCACACCAAGCTAATGATGGTGGTATTCTTGGTACCGTCATGGCAGCTGGATTTAAAGGTAAAAGACAACATTGCATCTAGTTCTGGCCTAATATATACTTACAACTGTTTTCTAAAGCTTATAAATTGATCATTGAATTTGTAGAATATTCTGTTGTAGCTTTTTTTGGTGTACTGGGATATTCTGACTAGCTGAACTTGAAATAAAGTACTTTAATAAATAACTTAGACGTTAAGCTGCATTCTGCACATGTTTATTCTTCTTGTGCTGTTTAGTTACCTTTCATTTGATTGTTTCTGAAGATAATTTTTTTGATTACTTGTTATCCGTAGAGGAAACAAATAATATATCATAAATTTAAAACCACGGACAGACTCAACCAAATTGAATCAATTCAAACAATGGAGGAAATATTTAATGCCGTGTGGTACCCATTATTTATTTCAAATGTTTCCTATGCTGTGGAATTATATATTGTTATTTGATTGGGTGGTCTTTACGGATTGGTATTCTCAGGGAAGGGGGTTGAAGTAGACGAGGAAGGAAATTTAAACTATTGTAACATCTTATAATTGGGTCATGCCATCATTTAATTTCTCAACCTTTGGCTCTCAACATATAGAATCTGGTCTTAAAGGTGTGAAGAATAATGACACTATGAATATCTCATATAGTGTTGATGATGGAAAAGAAGCTAGAGCAAATTTTCTCTGCAAACTATAGGGATAGGTGAAGGAGCTGTTGGCAATGGAACCAAATATTTATATATATACACAGTTACATAATATGCATAGCTGCAACAGGAACTTTAAAGCCAGAGAAAAGTTGTCGGTAGGGACATTGGTGCTTAACTGGATTTAAAATTATCTAATGCAGGGGAGCTTGTTCGGTTTCAAGCAGGAGTTACAATGGAAATATCCAGATTAGATGCTTGGTATTCAAGTGCAGATGGTTCTTTGGAAGACCCAGCAACTTATATTGTATGGGGTCTTTGCCGCAGGTGTTGCCTTCCTGAAGTCATTCTTCGGTGTATGCAGGTAATTGTCTTCTTTGGAAGAGCTGGATCTGTTTTGTTTGTATTCATTGCTTTTATAGGACCGTTTCAAGCCCCTTGGCCCTAGGCCAGGTTTTCTTATAGCATTCTGGAATTGAATGGAGTGAATAATACAACAAGATGAGGAGTGCAATGCCAAGAATTGAAATTATGCTCATTCTTTTGGTTGTGGAACTGGCATACTAATGTGCTTCGATGTTTTGTTCTTGATTTGACAAATTAAGTTGAAATGGTAGTTGAAATCTCCTCCAGACTATTGCAACTTATAGTTGTTATTTGCACCTATTGGTAACAAATTGTAGTAAATCTTACTTATTTACTTTGTCTGTTGGTTGATTTATTTTTATCATTAATATTTTTTAATGAGTAACAAATTGTAGTTCATATATTATGGAGATTGGTATTTTCATTTAATTGAATAACAAGTCTCCTTGCTATATCCTAACGATTTCCTTTTAAAAATAAGTTTTAGAAATTTTATTGACTTATATTTTCATTCATGCTTTGCCTACCTCTTTAATGCAATAGTTACTACTACAAGTTATAGTGGAACAGCTAAGGCTTCTATTATCTTGTGTTACGTTCCATCTCGCGCGTGCGCACACACACACACCCCTATTTATAATTCATTAGAAGACCAAATGGCAGAGTGATGTTGTGAGCTACACAATAAGGGGTAGCCCTCTCCTAGGCTCACCGAATTGGTGAAAAATCTTGTGACTAAGCGTACTTAAACTCAAGACTTCTTACTCCGCACATTCATATAGAAAGTGTAGGGACAGACTACACCTAGAATGTAATAAAATTGTGTCAAAAATAATCTTTATATCACAATCCACCACTAACTGTGTTGCCGTTTCTGTGTTGACCATTTCAGTAACTCAATTTTCTATCATGCAATTAACAGTTATGCTATTCCTCAGGTATCTGTTTCACTAATGGAGTCAGGCAATCCACCAGAAAACCATGATGAGTTGATTGAACTTGTTGCTTGCCCTGATACTGGGTTCCTCCATTTGTTTAGTCAGCAACAACTGCAGGTAAGTGAATGACTAGTTTGCTCATATGTGTAAAAGAAAAGAAACACTAATTAGATAGGCTTATAAATGTGGCAATGTTTCTTTTTGAGGGTTTTCTATCTTGTACACCCATCAATATCACTTATCGGAAGCATTAATTATGGCATTCACTTAGCTTTTTGTAGAAGGCATACGACTGTCAATTTTAAGGATTTATAACTTTACGTCTTGCCATAATGTTTGAATTACAATGGTAGATTCTTAGAACTTCATCATGCATTTTTCTAAACTAACCTCCTTGAAATTAGAACCATTTTTTCTTCTCGAACTTCTTACTTACCAAGATTTGTAGTTACTCGTTTGGACTGAATAGATGAGAAGGATTCAAAGGTCAATATAATTAACAGTGCTGCAACTGACGTCCAATTGTGTCTCATGTTCAGGAATTTCTATTGTTTGAGAGAGAATATTCAATATGCAAAATGGAGCTTGAAGAGGAACTCTCATCTTGATCATTTGCACCGTGAAATTCTTTGTTGGAGCAGTACTTTTGTGCTTACAACAAGATGAGTTCAATATGATTTTTCTCTCTATGTTGCACAGCATTTGCAGATGGAACACCTCAGATTATCTGCTTCGTGTGTTCTTAGCGGATGTCGCCGAGTCATTTGGTAAAAATCAGGTCCTTCCAAGTTCCAAGGTTAATTCCGTTGCATCAATTAGTGAAAATCTCAATTTCACTGGCCATTCCCTTGCAAAATCTTCTGAGTTGCCGAATAGCTGGTTTCTTTTGGTGCCGTCACATTTTAGTTCAGTGATGGTCCACTTAGCTCTACTTCCAGTTTTCTTGACATCCAGGCATATTTTGTAGCTGTTGTGTGAACAATTTTTGTATTTTTTATAAATAGCATCTGTCCTCTGTTCAATGCACTGACCATTACTTATTCCTCTAATCTTTTAATTGTCCGTTGAAATGGTACAACACAAGAAATCAGTTGCTACATCAATCTAATGGAAAACCAAAATCAGTTGAAGTTTGTCGTTCAAGGTTTAATTACGTACAAATTTTCAATGAAAATGGTATAGTAGTGTGGAAGGAATTTCTCTCTAATTCAATTTGGAGAATCAAATTCAGAATTTTCGTGGAAAATATTTTTGTTGAATTAAAATTATTTAGTTTACAATACAACACAGTGTTTAGACAAATATAACGCTATTAATTCATAAAAAAGAAGGAAACATTCCGTTTGTTTCTCTAATCTTTGTTAATGGAAATAATTTCTAAGGAACAAAAAGATTATGGAATGATTTTATGCATAAAAATTTTTATTAGGTGGATTAACTATTATTTTAAAAAATTATTGTTATTTAATTGACATTTGTAAGCAATTTTTTTTTCAAGGAATATTTTTCAGCAATTTTAATTCTGAGTATAAATATAAATTAATAAATGATTACAAGGGACCTCGAACATTAAGGTTAAAAAAAAAAAGAAAATTAAAGAGTTAAGATAGGCTCCGCAGCCGAAAGAAAAAGGAAAAACACATCTTCAAAGGGCACTAGGCTTGAACCCCAACATAGAATCTCTCTTTTTCCTGCAAAACCTTCACTATTGTAGCCGCGTGTCCTTCCCTCTCAATGTCTCCATGTAGCAAAATCTTATTTTCCCGGACCACAATCCTTCACTTTCTCAGCGTCCAGACACTAAATCAAAATCTCCATTTTTTCGTATGAAACCTTTTATCACTGTGGTTTTCATGACCAGGCACGCATTCTTTTGCTGTATTGAGATCCACTTATGAACATATAACCTCAAATTTTCTCTGAAACCCAATTTAACCCAATTTCGTATCTGAATTGAGCTTTCTGAGATTGTTGTTATTTTAGTTTCTCTTATTTTCCTTCATTTTCTTGGCATCCAAACAACTTTGAAAACCTGAATTTAGCAGAGAAGTTCGATTAGGATCTTTTAAAGCCTCAAATTCTCGAAGAGCTCAACCTGGGTGTGTCATTACAGCTCACAAATAGTCAAATTCATATATAAATGCTTTTCCTTTCATTACGCCCTGCCTGTATATTCGTTCAATTTCTTATTATTCAAACACCAATATAGGACTTTGCTTCTTCAGCAATAAGAAAAATAATAAAGGAGGACTTTTTACATGGGGGTCTCCTTTAAGGTCTCAAAAACTGGTACTAGGTTCCGTGCAAAGCCTGTTATTCCACCAGAGCCTGCTCTGGATGAGGTTTCAGGGAATTCTAAGGAAAGCTCAGTGATTGGCTCGAAGAATGAATCTTCTTCGAGAAAGCTTCAGGTAATCATTGAAATTCAATCAGTCTGTGTTAACTCCTGATATGGATTAAGTGGAAACTAATAAAAAAGGGAGGAAATAAAAAAAAATGAAACTGATTTGATGAAGTGATTCTTAGCTAAGCATTTCCGATCAAATTGCTTAGTCCAATAGAAGGCACTATTGTTTTTATGGCATTTCGCAACTGAAATGAGAACTAATTGTTGACTTCGCTTTTGTTGTGATTCATTGGATTCTTTTTGGTTGTTCAAGAAAGTCGGGAAGAGAGATCCAAATTTGAAACTTGTTTGCAACTTTGCGTTCTGTTAGTATTGCTCACTCGATTTGTTGATTTTGAGTAGCCTTTCCCACTGAATGTGTTAAATGTTGTACTTCCATTGATTTTGTTGCTATGCTGCCTGTATGTGAAGAAGAGTGCTTACTCCGTTTAGGTTGTAAAGCCAGTGATGCAAAATAAAAGATCCTTCCTCATCTTTATCATGTTTGTTACTTACCAAATGGAGCATGAGACTTTTCACAAAATGCTGAATTTGATTAACAGCTGAACTTATCATCTTTAATTTGTCATTCCACATGGTGAGGGTAGATTTTCGCTAGACATGGTGGTATTACTACTTTTTTGTACTCATTTTTTAAAAGATGGTCCTTGGAAAATAAATTCATTTTTTTTTTTTGGTTTTTCCCGAGAGTTTGATAGATGCATGCCAAATTTTACCTTAAATTATTGTCCTTTTTGCTTTCTGTTTTATGGCAAAGGTTCTTATTTATTTATTTATTATTATTTTCAGATTGGGAGCCCTTGTCTGATCTGTATGTGGATTAGGAACCAGTGTTAATGCTATATTCTCTGTTCTGTTTTAAATATATGATAATTTGGAATATTTGTTGGCATTAGGTTGATGTTGTTGAGGGCAGTGAGGATGTCTCTGGAGTTTCAAGTTCAGCCATCTCTGGTAAAGGATATGGTGTATACTCATGTTGGATTAAAGATTTTTTTTTTGGTAGTTGTCTTTCAATTTCAGGGTCTTATTTTTTTTTTCTTATCCTCTCTTTTGCTAGACGTTGAAGTTTCATTCACATTGAATCTCTACCCAGATGGATATTCTATTGGAAAGCCTTCAGAGGTTTGTGCTTGAGAGAAGGGAAAAGAAGAAAAGGAGAGAGAGGGGGGGGGGGAAGGGGGGAGGTGTTGTTAATGCCTTTCAATGCAATTTTTGTGTTTGATTTTGATAACTATGTTGTTTTTGGATATCCAGAATGAGGCTGTGCATCAAGCTACACTTCAAGATGCTTCAAAGTTGTTACATCCATATGATAAGACATCTGAAACTCTCTTTTTGGTAAACATTGACTATTTTTCTTTTCTTTCAGTACTTTCTAGTAGTTTATTCTGATTAATCCTTAGAATAGTTCTATGTAGAAATGAGATATATTCTATATGTGCTTCACCTTGGGCGGACATATGTACATATCCACATATTGGAGCTTATTAATGGCACAATATGAAAAAGAGTAATAATTGCCATTTTTAATGGTTTAGTTAACTTCATGTTTTGTAGTCCTTTTTATCAGCATAACCTATTTGATGTACAGGCAACAGAAGATGACCTGTCTTCAAAAGCATCTTTGATTGTCAAATAAAATTTTCATCTTAATATTTTAAATTAAATGATGAAGCCAGGGCCTTGTATCCTTAAAATATCTTGTGATCTGCATCATAATGACACTTAGATTTCACTATCTGTTTCTTACTTTTTTCAACTGACTTTCTTTTCCATATATTTTTATCTGTTTTTGAAGGCAATTGAATCTGGTCGGTTGCCTGGAGATATTCTGGATGATATACCTTGCAAATATGTTAATGGGACACTCATTTGTGAGGTGAGTTCTTGAAGTATGTGTCTTTATGTCTACCAACCAAACAATGTTACCATGACGCAGATTTTCTAGAATGTGTAGATAAATAATAAGCATTTGAGTAATTATCTTACATGTATGTAAGCATTCACATGGGCATGTGTATGTTTGGAGAGAAGCAAATCCATTGGAGCTGAAATATATTCACAGATTTCAATTACCAATATCAAAACTCTTGCAGGTACGAGATTATCGAAAATGTGCTCCTGAGCAGGGTTCTCGTATTCCATCTGTAGGCCGGCTCCCTATTGTAAATAGAGTGTGCCTCAGAATGTCATTGGAGAATGTAGTGAAGGATATCCCATTGATCTCAGATATTTCTTGGACTTATGGTGATTTGATGGTAAGTATCACTTAATTCATTTGATCCTTGGAATATTTTTGTTGTTTGTAGTTGTCTATAGGTCAGATAGTTTTATTCACTGTTCACTGTAGGAAGTGGAATCCCGGATATTGAAAGCCTTGCAACCACGTCTTTTTCTAGATCCTACTCCCAAATTGGATAGGCTTTGTAATGACCCAACTCCCACAAAGGTAAGAAATTTGTATACTGGTTAGAATGTTTTTGGCTGGAAGAATTAATTTTATGTTTTTTAACTCTTTTGAGCATCATTTGCAGCTCAATTTAGGTCTGAGCAGCTTGCGACGAAAAAGATTGAGGCAGATGCCTGAAGTTACAGTCACATCTAGCAGCAGAATCCATGGGAAGAAAGTTTGCATAGATCGAGTGCCAGAAAGCTCCAACAGCAGGTTAGGAGATTCAGGAATGATCTCTAGCAATATGATTCCACAGAGTGTCCAGGAGAATCTGACTACTCAAAACCTTGTTCCAAACATGTTACCCTTAGGAGCAAGAAGCTTTGTATCTGATGGCAATGTTTCAGCACTCCCTTTGGTATCACAGCAATCAAGGTATCAGATGGGGGTGGGAACCCCAAGAAGTATGCAGGATCAGGGATCAGGGTCCCTTGTTAACATTCCAGGAGCTTCCCCTGCTGGGCAGGACATGATGATCACATATAGTGACCATATTAATTCTGGTGCTTCTCTTCATGGTAAGAGGGAGAATCAAGATGGGCAAATGTCACCCATATCCAGTTTTAACAAGAGGGCAAGGGTCACCTCAGTAGGTCCTGATGTAATGCAACAGCAGCAATTAGGACCACATATCGATGGTCTCCATGCATCAGATATGAACTGGAAGAATTCTTTATTACAGCACCAAGCAACAGCAAGAGGGATTCACTATGCTAATACAGGCATTCAGAAGTATCCCCAGCAGATGTTTGAAGGGGTTATGAATCAAAATGCTGTGCCAACATCATTTTCTGCTGCACAGCAAGGTGTAAGATTTGGTCCAAAGGAAGAGCAGTTTGAAACAGAAAAGTTAGATGTCTCAGAGCTCAATCAGGGTAAAAATGATATAATGGATACAGAAATGGGCCATCTGGACCAACAGCCATCACGGTTACAACAAAGATTACCACCTCATCTCATGAGATCTAATTTCTCTCAGACAGCCTGGAATAATCTAAGCCAAGATTCAAGGAAGGAGGAACAAATTCAAGGAAAGAGGAAAACAGTGCAAAGTCCTCGGTTATCTGCAGGAACATTGCCCCAATCACCATTATCTTCAAAATCTGGGGAATTTTCTAGTGGTTCTGCTGGGCCTCACTTTGGAGCAGTTGCAGCAAATGCTGCAATGGGATCATCACAAAAGGAGAAGTCAGCCGTCACCTCAGTTCTTGCTGTTGGTGGAACCCCATCTTTGACTTCAAGTGCTAATGATTCCTTGCAACGACAACACCAATCCCAGGTTGCCCAAAAGAGAAGGTCTAATTCTCTCCCCAAAACCCCAGTAATGAGTGGCGTTGGTTCCCCTGCTAGTGTTAGTAATATAAGTGTTCCATTAAATGCAAATAGTCCTTCGGTTGGAACCCCACCTATGGCTGATCAAACCACGCTTGAAAGGTTCTCAAAGATTGAGATGGTGACTATGAGGTATGATGTCCTTCATCCCTTCTCTCCTCCTCTAACTTTAGATGACAAATTTATCTATTTATGTTATGGAGCTGCTGTATTTAGGATATTTTTATCTAGTATTCCATTGCTCATTTTCTTCTCATGTGCAGCTAAGAAGGTCCGAGTCAGTTTCTTTATTGGTTGATGGTGGCTAAACTAGTTCTTTATTGTACTGCGTATTTATTAGTCTTAAAAGGTTGGGGAATAATGAAATGTAAGCAGAATTTTAAAATAAAGGTCTGAGTTCCTAGAAGAGATTGGAGAGTTCTCTGAAAATAAGCTCTAAGAGATCATAGGGTTCTCCCTTAACAAGCCCCCGATTCTATCTTTAGATTCAATCAAATAGAACCATAACTAAATCTAAACTGGGACCATAGCAATATACCGGATACGGCAATCATTTTTTCTTTCTGGACAAGCATTAACATGATCTCTCAAGAATGTAGTCTTTTATGTTCCTTTTCATTGGAGCATAAGCAAGTTGAAGTACAGATTGTCTATAAACTATTCTTGTATGTGTAATTCTTCTTCATTGGTTTCTCTTGTGATTTAAATATGTGCTTTATTGTTTTTCATGTTCTGCTGGCTGCTTTTCCAGGCATCAACTCAACAGCAAGAAAAACAAGGTTGATGATTTCCCGGTCAGGAAACCCAATACATATTCACATCAAAATGTGATGGCTTGTCTTTCCAATTTACCCAACAATGAGGATTTGAAAGATGATGCTAGTGCAAGACAATTGTCGAAGTCAGTTGTAGGTGGCAGCATGAATGTCTTGAAGATAAGAATTATAAATTTTTTGCTGGCTGATCGAGTAATTCAAGGTTATACACATTATCGATAGAATTATAAGATCTGCCTGTTGTAAATTTTAGCTGAATTATCTTCCCTTCCTAAAATTTTTTTATTTGTACAGGGAATGCTGTTTCTTTTGTTCCTAGGTCACGCACTAGAATGATTTTGTCAGAGAAACCAAATGATGGTACTGTTGCAATGCATTATGGAGAACCAGAAGACGGTGATCCTCTGTCTGTAGAGGATTATCTCCCATCATTGCCCAATACTGTGAGTTCGTTATGCTGATCAGGTTGCTTGACATTAGGACATGTTAGTCTAAGAGGAATTTTCCCCTAGATTTGATTTGACGCTACATGATCCCCGTTATTTTGTTTTGCAAGTGTGTATATCTGTGAGGTCTGCTTGGCAGTTGCATATGAAAAATATTGGCTTCTAGGACAAATCTCTAGCTTCCATAACAATAAATTTCTGTAGCAACCACTATGATTTGGTTTGAGCTTTTCATCTTAATTCTTTCCTTCATTGTTCTGTTATAGTAAGTCTACTAGTACTTTTATACATTGATTCCCTGTACGTAGTTGATCTTTAAAAATTTTAACTCATGCAAATTAGATTTCATTTCTTTGTTTGTAAAGTAGAGCTACATGGATCACCACAGTGACCGTTGAGATCTGTAGAGTGGACACTTGGTGTTAACATTTGCATGGGGTGGAAACTCTAAATTGGCATTGTGTTCATAAAATTCAAGTCATGGCATTGAAATTTGCTTCTCCTGTCAAGTTTATTTCTTATGTTCTGTTTTATGTATCTGACTGCCTTCTATTACAGCATTTTGCAGATTTGCTTGCAGCGCAATTTTGTTCATTGGTATGTTTTGATGGGGAAAAATATTTCTTTATAATAATTTTGATTTGGATTTATGGATTTGTTGTGCAATTGACCTTGAGTGATGCAATTTGCTGGTGTAGATGATACGTGAAGGTTATCTTGTGGAAGATAATATTCAACCAAAGCCTACCCAGATGAATATTGCATCGGCTACTCAACCAAATGCAGTTGGAATCCCTCCTAATAACTCAGCTGAGGTGCAAAAATACAATGAAGCAGTTTCAGCTCAGGCTCCCAATGAAATAAAATCAAGTCTGAGCGGGAATGCTTCCATTAATCCCTCTCAGAATCTATTAGCAAATGCTAGGATGCTGCCTCCTGGAAACCCACAAGCCTTACCAATGTCTCAAGGTCTTGTGTCTGTGGTTTCAATGGCTGCAAGATCACAACAGCTAGACCCTCAATCATCTCTTCAACAGCAGCAGCAACCACCACAGTTGCAGCAGCAACCACAGCAGCAGCAGCAGCAAAATCAACATTCCATGATTCAACAACAGCATTCACAGTTCCAGAGGTCAGCAATGATGCTTCCTTCTAATTCACTCTCTCACTTGAATGCTCTTGGGCAGAATTCTAATATGCAGCTGGGCAATCACATGGTCAACAAGCCTTCGCACCTTCAGCATCAGCTGCTACAGCAGCAGCAGCAGCAGCAGCTACAGCCACAGCAGCAGCAGCAGCAACAACAACAACAACCACAAATGCAACAGAAGAAAATGATGATGGGGCTTGGAACAGCAATGGGCATGGGAAATATGGCCAACAACATGGTTGGTCTAGGAGGCCTCAGTAATACCATGGGCCTTGGTAGTGCAAGGGGAATGGGACCTGGAATCTCGGGGCCAATGTCATCTATATCTGGAATGAATAATGTGGGTCAAAACACAATGAATCTTGGCCAAGCTTCAAGTATTACCAATGTAATAAGTCAGCAGATCCGTGCCGGACAAATGTCTCAGGCACAAGCTGCTTTTCTGACATCTAAACTTAGGATAAGGCCAAGCATTTTGGGGCCCTCTCAGTCTGGCATAGCTGGGATGTCAGGAACCAGACAGATCCAACCAGGTTCTGCTAGTCTTTCCATGCTGGGCCAATCTCTGAACCGAGCTAACATGAATCCAATGCAACGAAGTGCAATGGGCCCAATGGGTCCACCAAAATTAATGGCAGGGGTGAACCTTTATGTGAACCAACAGCAGCAGCAGCAGCAACTGCACTTACAACAGCAACAACAATTCCAGCAACAGCAGCAGCAGCAGCAACAGCAGCAGCAGCAATTACAGCAACAACTACAACAGCAGCAGTTACAGCAGCAGCAGCAACAGCAACTGCAACAGCAGCAAGATTCATCCTCATCACTACAGGCTGTTGTTTCACCTCCACAAGTAGGTTCACCATCAACCATGGGAATTCCACAACTGAATCAACAAGCACAACAGCAGCCCCAGCAACAGCCTAGTCCACAGCAAATGAGCCAGCGAACACCCATGAGTCCACAGTTGAGTTCAGGAGCGATTCATGCAATGAGTGCTGGCAATCCAGAAGCTTGTCCTGCCAGTCCACAGTTGAGTTCTCAAACCCTTGGCTCAGTTGGAAGTATAACAAATTCTCCAATGGAGCTCCAAGGGGTAAACAAAAGCAACTCTGTTAGTAATGGATAGAAAAGATCATATACCTAGTTCAAAGCTATATCCTCTCTGAGCTACTCTTTTCCAAAACAAGGAGCTTCATAGCCAGAATATTTCATGGAAGCTAGCAGGAAGAGTTTTATTCGCATGTATAGTTGTTACTTCGAATAATGTGAGTTCTAAAAGAGTGGTGCCTCCATGCGTGAGATTTTCATATCTAAGTTGCAGTTTGACATATTCTAACCTGCTAAGGGGCATGTAGGAGTAAGGAAACCTTATGAAGTGTAATGGAAGGATCAACTGATTGTGAAGTTTGTCATTATTAGTTTGATCAGTTAAATTTTTGTTTCCTAGTCCTCAAGTGCTTGGTTTTTATCATAAAATCTATAGAATAATTAGAAATTATACATGAAAAATTTGCATCCTAGATCCTAAAGAGTTCACAACAATTTGGATTTTGCTATAAAACAAATAGAATAATAACGATGTTTGATATATATATATAAGAATTTGAATTTATATGAGAGAAAGAAAAAGAGGAAAAGATAATCACGACAAGAATATATATTTCGCCTTATTTCGCCTTTCATATTCATTCCTGTGCTCCTTAAAATTACTTTTTTGGTCTGATCAAACATTGCTCGTCCCCAGAACAGCAAGAACTTGAAAAAGAAAAAAATAGCAACATAAGTACACAGAGTTGCAACTTATAACTAGTCAAAGTATTTAATACTCAAAATAATGAATTCACAAGGCCCCTTCATAATATGCAGCCAAGTGAAAGTACTCAGTTCATTTGACATTGACACAAAAATGGTAGGTGGTTTCACAGTTTAGAATAGCTTACAAGACCAAATTCTCTACATGACATTCATGTTTTTTATATACTATTTATCCACAGAAGGCTCTATCTGAGAATTGTAATATCAAAGCATGGATTGGAGTCTCTCGTGCTCTGTGCTTACATGACTTCTTGTAATATCTTGCAGAGTAGGACAGCCAGAAAGGGCCATAGTTAGCTCAAGCTCATCCTTCAACACTTCAATTATCCTTCTCACTCCATATTCTCCCTTCGCTGCTAGTCCAAAGACAACTGGCCTCCCAACCTGCATTAATATATGCCAATTAATAGCATAACAAGAAACCGCGTACTTGAGAATAAGCAACATGAGCATGAATTCAACCACTGAGTTCTTATATTAAATATTTTGGATCAGGAAAGCTCACAAGAACAGCTTGTGCACCAATGGCTAAGGCCTTGAAAACATCTGTTCCCCTCCGTACTCCTCCATCAAATAGAACTGGAATTTTCCGTCCTACAGCATGAACCACCTGTAACCCAGTACATTATTATACTTTTTGAAGATTCCATCATTGTTTTTGAAATGATCTGCTACAGAGAATGTAACAACTAATTTTTCCAGGAAGAAAATAGAAGTTGCTCTGATATGATTGTCTGACTAGTTGTATTTCAGTAAAGCATTTATTCAATTAAATTGCATACTCATGAAGCTGAATGTATCTTTTATTAAATTGTTTAAATACAAAACCATGAAAATTGGTTGCCAAATTCAGAACCCAAAGTTCTCATTTACAAATTCAAGCAAACCATGAAATTGTTTAGCTAAAAATCATGAAATGTTACCTCCTCCAGAACAGTGATGGTAGCTGGACTGTAGTCAAGCTGGCGAGCTCCATGATTAGAGACCACAATCCCAGAAACGCCAACTTCCACAGCCTTTATTGCTGCCAATAGTGAAATATCATACTTAACACGCTCTGTAAGAAACTGAAAGTACAAGAGATGGATGATAATCTGCTTTTCAAAATTAAGACCCTATGTTTTCCAGTAAACTCTTAACCATATGCACTTAGGGGGGTCTCTAGACCCTAGTAGAACATTATTACTCTCAGTTGAGGAAGCCAACATTAAAAGATCCGGTGATGCTTACATATAAGAGAAATGTAACAATTATCCAAAGAAAAAGATAAAAATGGAATGTATAATGAAAAGGAATTCATGACTCGAACTTCCAAACAAGATTTCAGAAAATTTCCTGTGATGCAGTTTTTATTCAAGAAAATAAATAAATAAATAAATATAAGAGACTTGAGTTCAAATTTCAATTTTTGAACTATTGAATAATAGAGATGGTAGAATTGGTACGTTTTGGTTTCTACTTTATACTTCAATAGAAAACAAAGAGATACAACAATAAGAAGGAGACTTGACCTTACCCTCTTCATGAGTAAAGAACACCCTTAACAAGAATTGGCAAGTTTGTCATTAATCTTAACCAGTCTATGTTACTTTACACTTGAAATTGAAAATGAAGAGGTACAACCATAAGATGGAGACTCGACGTTACCATCTTCACGAGTAAGTACACCCTTAATGAGAATTGGCAAGTTTGTAATTGACCTTAACCAGTCTATGTCCTGCAGATGTTGTCAGGTGCCATTAAAATTATTAAAATAATAAGAGACAAGATTGTTGCATCATATGAAACACAGAAACAAAAGGAATGAGGAGAAAAGAGAGCATTTTCACACAAAGTGATTAGAGATTGCAGGCTATTCCAGTGTTAAGTTCTAGCTTCGGCCCTAAAATCAAGATGCAAGAAAATAACCAGCAAAGCCACATAATCATTTTAAGAAGTTCTATAAGAAGAAGCCTTTTGATTTAGACATTTTTAAAATGATGTTCAAATTCAAGGGAGAAATACAGCCTTTTAATGTTTCCTCCCACACAACTTTTAAAACGCTAACTGAAAGTTGATAAAGCAAATGTAATAATTCATACCTTCCAAGACAAAGAAGCATCGAATGTCTCTTTGGCAAAAAGTTCTAGCTTTGAACCTTTATCCTGCCAAAATCCAATTATGGAGTAAATTTAACTTATTCTAATGATTAACCTCTTGGTCAGATTTAAATCAATGCACTACAACCTTGGAAATAAAATTTAATGCCTTATCAGTCAATGGAAAGGGAAAAAGTATTTGCACCATCATAAATTAGAAACATAATCACGTGAATACTGGCATTGTATCCACATAAATAACTAGTACTGACACATGGCATAACCACTATATATGACTTATAAATGCGCAAGGGAAAAGGTGAAGCAATAGTAGAATTTGACCACAAAAGATCTCATAATTTTGAAGGAACCCTTTCAATAAAGCTGAATCGCCTCAGCTTTATCTATTCATTGCTTGTATTAGAAGTTCTACACATGCCTCTTATTTTTATCAGTTAAACCAAACAAAATGCACATGGTTTAACAGATTCATTACGTGATATAATTAATAAAATAAATAATAGAATTGAACCAATCCACTCACAGAAGCAACATCAGTTGATATTAGACCTTCAAAATTCTTTAAAATTGGGGCCACCATCCTGCAAAAGTTATTACAAGTATGGTTCAGAAGACCTAATAAAATTTCTTTGATGTTAGAAGCCAGAACTCAAATGTCCTAATTATGTGGTGCAGCTCTAATAAAATTGAAAGCATATTAGCATACAGAACATAGGAACATTAAAAAAAAAAAAAAGATGATATTTTCACTTGTTCTTAATGTCTGCCTCTCTTCTACCAAGTCTAGGAGCATCCACAGTCAAGACAATAGCCTTATATCCATTTCTTTCAGCTCTCTGCACTAGCTGAGCAGATATATCTCGTCTCTTGTACACCTGTATATAAGGATTGCTAGAATGTGATGAGAAAATGAAAAGTAAAGAACACTGTTGCCATTAGAAACACTAGATTCTGCAAATAAACACAAAGATCAGAAAAAAGGGAGGAATACATATAATTGATAGAACCGAATGGCATTGCAGCTGGAAGCAACCTCCTCCACCGTGCAGGAAGACATGTATGATAAAATCTACATCAAACAAGTGGTTTAGTATTTACACTCATAAAGTATGCTAATGACTTTCAATGTTTTATTCATATTTCAATACCATAATAGTGTTACATGCAGCTGCAGCTCTGGCTGTGGCAACCTCACCTAAAATAAACACAAGATGATAAGTTAAGATAAGAGTTGTAAAATATATTGGTTGAGAATTCGTTCAAATCATTTTAGACCTTCAGGGTTTGCAAACTTATGATAAGCAGTTGGAGCAATCATAATGGGTGCAGATATTCTGTAACCCAATACAGTAGTTGACATGTCAATTCGACTCACATCTACAAGAATTCTAGGTCGAAACCTAAGAAACCAAGAAACTGATCAGCAAAAAAGTAAACTTCTCTTTATTGCGTTAAGAATTCAAAGGTTTAACAACTTACGTGATCCTACAAAATGCTTCCACATTCTCCTTCAATGTATGCTGGTCCTCAGCTCCTCCAGCATAGTAATCATAATACATTTTCGGAAGGGCTTGCTTGGCCAACTCTTGAAACTCATTCACATTCACTGGTTTACTCTCCATTTGTCCAGAATCATCAATATCAATCAACTAACAGCAAACGCATAAACAAACTCCAATCATGATACAAAAATTGTGATAACAAACTGGAATATAAGGTCTATAAAAATCCAAGGCAATTTAATTAGGTTATATAGGATGAATTCCTCGGCTACAGTAGCTTTGTTTTATGAATATGGTTAAAACCCTTTTCACGGAAACTCCTCCTACGTCCTAGATCATTATGCAGCCTCAAAGTAAGACTGGAGTAAGATTGAGTTCTCAAGCAACTGAATTTGTTGTCCAATCAACTGCTTCGATATTATTCATCACTTCAAATTTTCTGGAAAGCTCAAGAAAAAGAATCATTTACATGAAAGAACTGTCTCTTGTAAAATGCTAATTCCTGATTCATATCAAGAATCAAGAAATTGATCATGAAACTTGACAAAGAGCTCCAAGACAAAGCAGACTTCAAAACCATCAAAACCAGCATAAACATAACACATGCAGTTGCAATTTTTACATTTATTCAAGCTCACAAGATCGCAATTTGCAAAATAAATAAATACAAGAAAAGTTGATCATGAAAAGCATGCTCATCGTATCGTATGATTGAGCCGAGAAGACAAGAACCCACGAATCACACATATGCAACAAATAGAGCAACAAGAAAGAGTTAAAAGACTAAACATGACTGAATTGCCTTGCCTCAATGAAGATTATAAATTATTAAAATACGTCAAAGCTAAAAACTGATGACAAGCTGTTGATGATTTGATTGTCCCAGCTGAGATATTGACCTCAATACTCAGAAATCAAATCGATACAATAATATTGACGGCAAGACACGATCTTTTGTCATTTTCTTACACTTCGACAAGGTTTTTACTTTTTTAGCGGAGGGAAAGAAAATAAATAGGAAAAACATTACTGTATTTCCTTTCTTTTTATTGTTTGTAAAAAATCTTTCCAAGGAAGGGAAAGAAAATTATTTTATTAAAAGAATTCATTTTTGTTCTTATTTCTTTTTAATTTTGAAATGTGTGTCTGCAAGCCATAGATTAATAATTTTATTGATTTTTTCTTCATTTCCCTTTCTCAATTGGAAGGGAAATTGATGGTGAAACCCACAATATCCTTTCCATCTATATTTTCTTCTCTCTAATTTTTATGTACTTTATTTGCGGTGGGCTAGGCTAAGACGTAAAAGTGGATCTTGCCATTTCAGCTTGGACTTAATACAAAATTTCATGAAATTTATTTGCAAATTGTAAATCTAAAATTTTATGTTTGGAATGAAAATAAAATTAAGATTTCAATTCATGAATGAAACAATTCTTTATGGATTAATAAGACTGAGAATCACAAACATATAGCAAGATCCACTTTACAAGACAAATTCACAGAACATGGATTACCACCCAAACTTGGTAAGCTTCAACTAAACCTGTTCTTAATAAAAAAAAATGGAAAGCAATCATCACCATTATCAAATCATGGAAAATTAGCTGTTGTCTAAGAGAGACGTCAGCTGAAGTAACAAAAAGAAAGGTACTTGTTGCTTTTTGTTGCAGGATTAGAGCATGGATTGGGGTCTGTCAATGTCATGCTTAGTCCTTACATGAGTCCTAGTAATATCTTTCAAACTAGGACAGCCAGAAAGGGCCATAGTCAGCTCAAGCTCATCCTTCAACATTTCAATCACCCGTCTTGCTCCATGCTCTCCCTTCACTGCCAGTCCATAAATAACGGGCCTTCCAACCTGTAGTAATTTAAATTTATATCAGTTTCTGTCAGTAGATGCATGAAATTGATTCTGAACTTAGTGGCCTGATTATTCATTAGGATGAGGTAATATCTGGATAAGGAGAACTTACAAGGACTGCTTGTGCACCAAGTGCCAATGCCTTGAAAACATCAGTTCCCCGCCGTACTCCCCCATCAAGAAGAACTGGAACTTTTCCTCTAACAGCATCAACAACCTGCAATAACCAGGATTTAAACTGATGTACGAATTCAATTTATTTTTTCCTTGACAAATTAATTTCTCATGCATATTTAGATATAACTCTTTTAAAGCAGAAATAGTTGCAGGAGTATAATCTAGTTGTCGTGCTCCATGATTGGAGACGATAATTCCATCAACACCTACTTCCATGGCTTTCGTGGCGGCAATTATTTAATAATGCCTATGGTAAGTGCCACACTATTTGACCATGGAACTGATACAAACTGTTTTCATTAACAAAAGGACTCGGCTCAGATGTTTCCAATGAATAACCAAAATTCTTCCAAGCCTCAAAATTGACATTCGTTTTAGACTACAGAGAAAGAAATTGAGAGATGCAAATATTATGAGAAGCTGTGCTTTTGTTTACCATCTTCACGGGTGAGTACCCCTTTGATCAGAATTGGCAACTTTGTAATAGACTTTAACCATTTTACATCCTGAAATGAAAAGGAAAATGAGGAACAGCTAACTGAGATAGTGATTCTTCAGTGTGTGAATGCCAGCCCAAGAAGGGAACACCTACAGCTACCTTCCAACTCAGTGAAGCATCAAGGATTTGATTGGCAAAAGCTTCCAAGCTCGAACCTTTGTCCTGAAAATTCATTATATAAAAACACTATTCCTTCAGCCGGTCACTAATTGAGCAGGTGATGTTTTTTGCATACTAATAAATGCATGGATTTGAACCAAAATATGGTAGAAGGATGACATTTTTAATTTAGGTTGATTGTTTAGTTCATTTCTTAAGGCGCAGCAAATTCTTTAAAACAGGCATAGGAGTTCAAAATAGAGTTAGCATGCTTAGTGCTCACTACTCACAGATACAACTTGAGTTGATAATAGACCCTCCAGATTCTTCAACTGAGGTGAAATCATTCTGCACAGAAATGAGTGCAGATAGAATGTGAGAAAACGAAATGATGTCTACTTATTCTTTATATCAGCTTCCCTTCGACCTAGTCTTGGAGTGTCTACTGTTAGGACAATAGCCTTATATCCATTCCTTTCAGCTCTCTGCACTAAGTTAGCAGCTATATCCCATCTTTTATAGACCTAAACAATGAATCATGCTTAGTCCTTTCAATTATAATCCTTTACCATTTGACTTAGTTTGAGAGATAAGAATATCACTTCTGTAAAGAAAATGAACAAATAATGAAAAAGCCAAGTACACGTACATATAATTGGAAGAACTGAACAGCGTTGCAGCTGGCAGAAACCTCCTCCAGACTGCAGGTAGCAGAGAAGGATAAAACCTAAAATATAAAGATAAGCCAATATTCAAGGCATCTACTGTAATAAACTAGTTCAAAATCTATTATGTCAATACCATTATTGTATTGCAGGCAGCTGCTGCTCTGGCAGTAGCAATTTCTCCTGTGGCAATCACAAAAGCTGATGATATCAGGATGTGAAATATATATGCAATTAAGATTGCTTGGATACGAAGTTCAGACCTTCAGGGTGTGCTAGCTTATGCATTCCAGTTGGAGCGACCATAATAGGTGCTGAGATAGTGTAGCCCAAAATAGTAGGAGACATTTCTATCCTGCTAACATCAACAAGAACTCTAGGCCGAAACCTGAGACACCAAATAAACTGTTTAGTTGACGCAGTGTATTAATTTCTACATGAACCATTATAAGTTTTAAGACATTACAAGATTTTTTGAAATGCTTCCACATTATCTTTTAGAGTATACTAGTCCTCTGCTCCCCCAGTGTAGAAGTCATAGTACATTTTTGGGAGTACTTGCTTAGCCAAAATTTGGAACTCATTCGCATTAACTGGTTCAGCTGCCATCTAACCTGCAAACATTTTAAATATCTTTCTAGTACATATGTAAATGAATGTCAACCTCAAGGAAAAGCACAAGCTCCAGAAAATTATGAGACACAGCAATACCCTATTCAGTGCCCCAAATTTTCATCTGTAGGAGTTTAATTCAAAAAATAAGTACAGAGGAGAAGTTACTGTTCATGCCAGTATGATACAAAGCTATGCCCAGATTTTGCTCTTTTTGTTTCTTTTTGAATATTTTGTAATGTAATTAATGAATGTAGTAGAAGTTTGAATGAATTGTGGTGGAGCTTATTTTTAGCTTTAGATAAGGGAACAAATTTACTTAAAATGTGTAGATTTGGTATTGACTCATGCTCTTTTATATCTGTATATATTTTAACTACAGCAATGTAATTAATGTTCCCCATTTTTACAGGTCCTTTTCTTCTTCTTCTTCTTCTTCTTCTTCTTCTTCTTCTTCTTCTTCTTCTTCTTCTTCTTCTTCTTCTTCTTCTCTCTATATCTGTATCTGTATACCAAAAAAATTCCAAGAAATAAAAAGAGTAGGAACAGAACATGTCCATGTGCATGTCCATTTCCATTTCCATTTCCATTCATATTTTGTTTACAAAGAGAGCTAAACATACTTTATAAGTTGTAAAAATGTTTTATCAAAGGTATTATTTTCCTTTACGTGTTCAATTAATATTTTTGCTAGCTAAATCCATGCAGAGTAACGTTCCTATAAAGGAAGTAATAACAACAAATAATTCAGTCAAACTTTTTTAAGCAAATATCATTTATATGTAGTTGAATGTGTGTGAATCTGTGAATGGAATTATATCCCAAGCACAAATCTGTTTTTTGCTTCCACGTGATTTAAACAATAAAGATTTAGAAGTTGCAAGATAATAACACCCCATAGGACAGCATTACAAGCACCAAAAAGTGAATTAATCACTACATCCATAAAAAAAGGCTAAACCATCAAGAAATTAACTGCATCCGAGCAGACAAAGATAACCAAAATCGAACCTACCTATGAGAGGAGAAATGATGCCCACACAGGTTTAAGCAGTGCCATTGAGGAGGAAAAAGCGATCTTTTTTTATCTGTTCCTTTTTTATCTTCCTTTCATGTGCCTAAAAATCAAATATTAGAGAGGAAGAAAGAGAGATCTTTTTTTATCTGCCTTTCTAGCTTTCTTTCTTTTATGAACTGGAGATGAAAAAGACATTGAAATTACACTGTTGTTCTTTCTTTCATATGCTATTTGATTGCCATCTGTTGTTCTTATCTACTGACTTTCTGGCTGGTGGGATTGTCTCTGTCAACAAGTTGCAACCGCACTGCATTCTGAGGATTCAAATGTCATTTCAATTGCTGTTTAGCCAGGGTAGTTTCAATTTCTAACAGAAATTATCCAAGAATGATCATAACCCACCGATAAATACAGTCAAAAAGGAGTATATTCTAGGTTTTTTTCCTCCTTTTCCTGGTCGGGCATGGGGAAGAAAAGATGAAGTTTTAGTACGATGTATTGATGTCTGGAGGTTGTGATTGTCTTTTTTCCTCTTTTTCCAATTTCTTTTTGTTTTTCTATTCGCTAGTTCATCAAATTCACACTCAGTACTCATCTTTCTGGTCCTCTCCCCTCTGCTTTCGGCTTTTATGCGAATTTTGGAGGATCAAAACTTAGAATAACAAAGAAAACAAAATCCATATTGTATTTATATCCAAAGCTGACCCAAAGTCACAAAATTTAGTTCATTAAATGGACAATTACTGATCACACAGTAACAAATAAGGACCCATTCTTGGGAGTAACAGCAATACTAACCCAATTTGCCTAATCAATATTGAAACCCCATATACAATCAATACAGAATATTGAGAACGTCAAAGAAGCCATCTTTCCAACCTGCTCCGACGCTGAAGTTTTCCATTCTCCCTTCTTTGGCCACGAATCCCTTTCAATTCGTGCAAAAATTTGCAATTGTCTCGATACATGCATCTTCCTTGAGCATAAAATTTACAGAGCTTCTGTTGTTGGTAGCCTTGCCCATTCAGAAGGGTAATTTGACGGTCAAGATTCATGCTTGTCAATGGCTGTCTGTGATGGTACCTTTCTGATTTCCAAGTTGTAATGGGGTACTTGTTGAAAGAAGGATCATTTATATTGTGGTAAGATAGCCGTGATACTTGTTGAAAGAAGGATCATTTATATTGTAGTAAGATAGCCGTGAACCAAAATTATCATTGTTTTGTAGCAGTACTTCCTGAATACGAGTATGACGATCAATCAAATTGTAAGGAACATGAATGCAATTTTTAGTTCCTCTCTGGTTTTTTTGTTGTTCAGGCTCCAACGCCAGTTTCCCTGATTTTTGAACTTCAGCTGCTTGTTTTGACTGTGAAGGTTTAGGAAATGCTTTTCCCAAATTAGCAGATGAACCTGATTGTTTAGCTTGGATTTCCTGATTTGCTTTCAACTGAGACTGCTTCCTGTTTCCCTCCTCCTTTGTCAATGCTCTAAAATTACAGAGAACTTAAGCATGTGAACATAAAAGCTACAAATTTATACAGACCAGCATGCCTAATTTTTACCACCAAATTCTGGTGCGAAATTAAACAAAAGTTTAAATACCTATTTTCCCGCAGCATGTTCTTTCTTTCCTTCTCCTGGATTCGGCTTTCTCTAGCACATCTAGCTAAAGAACCCCTTGAATGCTTTTCCATCAGAACCTTACGCCTCTCCTCTTCATCTTCCCATCTCTGAAGTCATACAAGGGCAAGTTATCAGTCTTTACGCACAACATAAGTAAATGAACATGTAAATGGCATAGGAAAATAAACATCTTCTACAACCCATCAAGAACCTGTCTCAAAGTCTTCAATCTGTATAGATTTCGACCCTTTATTAGGAGAGGATGAAGTGGAGGAAGTGGCTTCTCCCCTTTGCTCCAAAGGACCTCTATCTGATCACATAAGCAACAAAATTAGTATTTAATTGAAGATGTAAGATTTGGGAATTGGAATGCCTGTGTTCATGGCCTTAATCCATCATAATAAATTATATTTATATGATTAAGACTCACTGTGAATGTGTGCTGTTGTTTGGAAGCACCATAGCTTTCCTTCACTATTCGACCTGCAACTATCCTTGTGCCACAAGGAGGACCACTGGCACTTCGTGATGCTATACTATACCTACAAAACGAGAAACATGCAAGTAAAAATTGTTCAAAAGAGAAATCTGCTATAAGGAACAGTCAGAATAGTTGCAGTACATAGAAAATAGTCCAAAGCCCTACATTTCATAAACATTCTGTTCATACATGACGATATCACCCATACATGCATCCCCTGCAAAAAAAACAAATTCATCAGTTTCAACGCATAAGCATGCAAGGAAAGTGAAGATATAAATAGAATACCACAAGCTGATTAAAGACCATGAACACCGCAGGCATATCAACCAATGATCATACACTAATCATTATTCTATCACAACGATAATTAATTTACCTTTACAATCCAAAACAAAGCTAGATACTGGGTATTTTTTCTGCCCTCCACCATTCAAAATCCTAAAATTGCATAAAACAAAATCAGCATGGAGAAGAAAGAAAATCTAATTTTTTTAAAAAATAGCCACCATCGCTAAAGAAAATGCAATTAACCCTTGATGCTCCTTTATGCGCTGAATCAGTGTGTCTTTATTGCCAGTCAATCTCAACCCATTCTTCCTCAAATAAACTTTACATTGCTCCACTTTCAGCTTCTCCATCTTCCCAGCTGCCACCAAATTATGACCATAAACATCACACATTTCAAGCACCTATAAATTATAATCCCATACAACCTATGATCATGAGATTAAAGACAATGTTTCTTCATTTTTAACAATCAAACAGAAACGAACCCGAGTCTTAGTGCACTGACCTTCTATTATCTCTTGAACTTGCTCAATCTCTTTTTGATCTATAGTATCCACCCCCACATCAGAAATACTGGAAAAAATAATTAACAACGATCATTATTATTATTCTTTTCATCTCAAGATGATAAATTTTTATATAAAGTCCGAAACTTTGTTTAAAATTTTTCATCGAGAGTTTGAAACTTTACCTAGATTTTGATTTCTTCTGGATAGAGAGGGTTGAGAGTTGGCCCTGAGTCTCCTCAATAATGCAGTAACTTGCATCCATATCCGAATCGTATTCTGGGTCGGACCCTCCGCTGCCAGTGAAATGTTCTTCTTCTTCAATTACTAATTGTTCTTGTTTCAGGAATGCCATTGATAGGTTTGGTCGAGTTATTTCTCTGATTTGGGTTTCCGCTTCCCTTCCGGTTAGAGAGTTAAAACATGTGTAATAAGAAGCTAAAAAGTAACCGTTAGAAAATTCAAACGTCTTTTCTTTTCTTTACTTTTTTTTTTTTCTGAAATCCACCTTTTAAACAGTCGTTCAAAATATGGTAGGATTAATAAGGTGATTATGCTAAATTGCCACCAAAATAAAAGTAAAAATAAAAAACATAATTCAAATTCAATTTGCATAATGATATTTCAGATTAATATATTTTGAATGTTTAAATTTGGATATAATTAAATTGAATTCATTATTTGAATTATCAAATATAAATGAGATTCATATCAAGTTTCAAAATTTTAAATATGAAAAATTTCAAATTACTTTCAAATGTGCCATTTTTTAAATACATTCCATACTTCAATATTTGAAATCAAATATATGAATCCAAACACAATATATATAAATTATAATGGACAATATAGCAATAAACTATTATCACTTCAAATTAACAAACAGTGCATATCCATTGCCACCTAGTGTGATAACAAATCCAATGGCATGGATTGCAATTGCATCACTTTTTTCCCTACCAAGACTACACAAGATAAGAAACCAAGATTACAAAGAGTATCAAGATATGAAACCCAGACTGATAAACGCTAACAGATCTATAGGCTATTCAGCGATGCCCACCAGCAGTCAACACCCAGGGCTACACTCATTATATAGTGAGGAGAACATAGAGCATTTCATGTGCACCAGAATTCATGGCAAAAGCTAAAGCATATTGTGTGACATCACAGCTTCCAAACAACACTTGCAGCTAAATTAATCAGAAAACTAATAAATAAATTAAAAGGACAAGGGTCACCCAAATAATAAGGCAATCTAAAAATTGTAGGAAGTGTTAGATCATATATTGGACTGCCATAATCATGTAGTCAATAAAGTCCCTATAAAATATTGATAATGTAGAAATTTGCTAGTATCTAATGTGTTTTCTCTCATTAACTTGTAAAGTAAGGGGTCTCTCTTTCACATTTCCACATGGTCGTTGGAAGGCACTTTCCCAGGAACAAAATCTACAGTCCAGCTTGAAACATGACTTAGGTCTTCCCCTGCATCTAGGTCCCACTCAGAAGTTCCCTTTAGTACGGAAAATTCCTGATGTGCGCAAGTAAATAACAGCAACATAGAGAAACCCAGTAAAATGATGCAACAATTCTTAGGCATTTAGATCACCAGAGCTTTGTCTTAACCCAAAAAAGGAGGAAGACAATTCCTAACACGATAGCGACGGGAGCCCACTTTCTAATCAAGGCCTGCATTCAAAGGGTGGAAATCAGATGATAATTAAATTTCAATCAAACACATAGTCTGCATTCTGCAGAAAACAACAAGACTTTAAACTATTTTCCATTTGCAGAGGACAACAAGCAGGTTGCATAAGAGCTTGATTTTAGTCCATCCCACTGCAATAGCCAATGAATCTAACAGAAATTATAAGCATGTGATCAACATTAACAGTTCCTTTTTCCCCTTGATGGGAAACAATTTCTAACTTCAGTAATATTCATGTAAGTCATAAAAGATAGCAAGTTTCACAAGTGCCATTTGGATTACACTTGTGATATAACTACTAGTCCAATGGAACCAACCTGCCGATTCAAATCTCTTGCCTTGTCAGCATATATGCGAGATTCTGATGTTAATCTACTGGACATTTCACTGACCTCTGCATTATTACCAAAAATGAAAATTAAATTTTGTTCAGTATAAATTATTGGGAAATGAAAGACATTTTTAATAGAGAGAGAGAGAGAGAGAGAGAGAGAGAGAGAGAGAGAGTCTCAAAACCACTAGTTACAAAAATAATGAAGAATAAATCAACAAGCTGTGCTTTCTTTAATGTTCTGACAAGTATATAAGAAAACAGCAGCAACCAAAAAGATATGACAAAGTCAAAAATAAAAAAGGGAAAAAGAAAAAGAAACATCTATTGTCCAGCTTTAGGTCAAAATTTCTTAGTTAAATCAGAGTAAAAAGGATTTATGAGAATACCCACAAGAAGTGATGCACATGGCATTCTCTCTTACATAAGGCTTGACTACGGCAAAGACATGAAAGTTGGACAGAGTATGCAATATATAATACCTCAGCTTTCTAATATAGCAAGACCAATGAATTCCAGAATTTGCCAAAGGAATATGCTTGCATCAAATATATTCTTTCAAAAGATAGTTGGACTGGAACTAAAAGGAGGCAGTTTTGGGGCTTCTGTCCGTTAAGCATGCCATATATGGAATATCAATTACAAGTAACCTTTCAAACTAGAAAACAAACGTCCTCAACAATATCCCCAACAAGCTTGGGGTTTAAATTCTTTTACCATAATATGAAAAGCCAAGTTAACAGTCTGATCATGTCATTGCATTCTTCAATCTCACTATCAAGTTTATATTTTTAGAATATCACCAAATTATACTTAACTGAATTAGAGATCTACCTTTATCCTAATTGCAATATATAGTGAGATTCATTCAAGTGAAAGAAGAACAACACAATACACCGAAAATTAAGTGATACTGAAAATAAAAGGGGGGGCATCTTACGGTCTAGTTTTTCACCAACGCCAAGTACTTCCTGCACATTGCGGGTCATTATTTGGTGCACTTCATAGAGTTCATCATTCAACTTTGCAATATTCCTCTGAGTACGGGTGTCCTGGTACAATTTCTTTGTTTTCTGTATGAATGTATCTTTAAAACATAAACATGAAAAAGAGAAAAAAAAATCAAGCCTAGAAGAATTTTTGAAAATCATATCAACAAAATATGTATTTGAAGAAGAAATTCAACAAAATAAAAAGACCTACCAAATTTAATGAAGGCATATGGTCTAGCAGCAGTTTCAATTTGAGCCCCATTGACACGCTCAAATTCATTTTTGAGATCTTCTAAATATTGAAAGGAAAGCTTCTTAGGGTAAGAACGGTCACACATTGTGAGGTAACACACACGCCCTTCAATGATATAACTAAGTTCTCAAGTCAAGGAAAATTGTTGAAACAGATGAACTTTCATATGTGGATTTTAATGAGTTCACACCAACCATGGGATACTACACACAATGCAGACACACACAAAACAAAGTATAAAAAGCATAAGGCAAGGAACTGACCATGATAGTTGAACAATATCAAGTAGCATAACTAAGAATTAAGTTAACTCATTAAGTAATGTAAGATGCGATGCACAATTGACCTTTACTAGCACACGAACATGGTTCCAAGATGCCATTGCAGAGAATAAATTATACTTATTAAGGCCAACTTTTAAAAGATGGAGCCATGAATAAATCCAAACATAAGCAGGATACTGAAAGACATAAGGGCCAGTTTCAATGGACATTCTTGAAGGTTCATTCTGGCCTGTAGCAAGATTCTTAAACAGTGCCTTCACTTGCTGCTTGTACAGTTCAATGTCTTTCACATCACGACCATCATCCAGTCCCTCAGCTAGGGGAAGCCCGTCAGTGACACGGGCAATCATTGTCAGCTTCACCATTTTTACCTTCTTTCTTCCAGATATTCAAATAACTGCATTGTGTTGGCCATATAGACCCCATATATAAGAGATAGCAGACAAGCTGATTTTTAATTCAATCTAACTCTTTGAAACAGTTGTTTTAGCAAGAACAAGAAGCCTGTGGTTAATAATTAAGCTTTCTCTACAGTTTTGTAGCATTAAAAATCACTTTACAATTGGTAAAGCATTTAGTTGCGACAAGAGCCACATTTTGACTACATTGATTGAAAATAGCTAATTGAAAGACTAAATTCTCTACCTAATTTTACAACAATATCCCACCCACTAAAATCCATACAGGAACTTAGTCTGAAATAAACCTCAATTTCTCAAGCAAACATCCCATTTGCAAAACCAAAATATAGCACAAAATAAACACAAGTTCCCTTTTTTCCTTCTACGAAAAACCATTAAACAGAATAAAGAACCCCAGGTGTCTTGTCATTTACCATTAGATGAAATATCAAGCTTTCTCTTTCTCTGCATATCAAAATCGATTCCTAAATTAACCCGAAAGAGAGATAAACAGTTCATTTTTGACGAAATTATCGAATTAAACCCGTGACTAAATCAATATGAAACAAACCACGAAAACAAGATCTCTACGATCTATATCCAAACATGAAATACTAACCCGATGCAATCAATTAATTACTTATTTAGCCAAAAAAAACCCATGAAATCAGAATCAATTTGCATATAGAAACAGAATTAGACAATTAGACAAAATTATACTCAGAATTACCTGATTATAGCATCTGGGTTCTCGACAATGATGGCGTCAAAGATCTGGACAAGAGAGATGTTGATGGCGAAATGAATGAGCAAAACAGAGATCGGGCTTGCAGAGGAAAAAATATAAAAGGGTTTCTTTATTACATTTTACTGATTAGTGATTTCAGCTTTAAAAAAAATGAAAAATGGGAAATTAACTATGCTGATTAGGTGTTGTACTCTGAAAATGAAACTGCCACCGGAAATGTCAAGGTACAATATGTAAATATCTTTTCTCCTAGGCCGGGCTACAATAATTGAAGCATACAAATAGAGTCCAGCCCGTGATAAAAAATTTTAACGTCAGCAAAATTTGCCATGTCATCACGTGATATGGACACGCCACGTGTCGCCATATCATCTAAAAGACATATCACTGAGGTTAGTGCCACCTCAATGTATGACATGGACACGCTCTTGGTGCCATGTCATCACATTGTTTCACGTCGCCACATAATGCCAGGTCAGCTAATCCACGTTTTCAGAGGATGACACGTTGAGATGTGGTCAGAAAGCAAGGTCATTCAAGTGAACATGTCAGCAAATTTGCCATGTCATCACGTGATGTGTACTTCACCCTTCTGCCACGTTATCAAAATGACCAGGTCACATAGCCACTTGCTGCCACGGCATCAGAATTACAGGTGGCGTAGCCGTAATTACGTGATGCGTACACGACTTCTAAACGGGGAAACGGTATCGAAACGACATGACATTTTTCCTGTTTGCCCTGTTCATTGGCAATCTAAAAGATCAAGAACTAGTGATGAGGTACTTGAAAAGCCCGCAAAGACTCTTCCTTTCCCTTCTCGTTTTTTAGAACTCTCACTGTTACTCTTCTTCTCAATCTTATTATACGACCTGCAAATCTTTGAATCGTCTGGCTCTCTTTCTTTGTTTCCTTTGTAATTCCAATTTCTTTATATCAAGTTATTATCCTTTTTTCTATTTTCCCGCCAAATTTTACTTCTATTCCGCGCCACAGCAATCATGAATCGTGGCCGTGGTCGAGATAGCAACGGTTATTCGCGTCGAGGAGGGCGATGGCCACGGTTCGCTGATCATCATTCTCATCGCAACCGCCATGTAACTCTATTTTGCCTCTCTCACATTTTGAGTTATTTTAAATATGGTTGAATTGTTTTTATTTTAGTTGATAATTTTTCTCCTTAAGATAAAATTTTTTGGGATTTACTTAATTTTTCATATTCTCGCCCTTTTCTTTTTGTTCAAATAATTTAAAGATTACATCTTTAGTAAGGTGTGTGAGGTCTAGTCTGATTGGGAAACATAAATTTGTCTAAATAGTGAATAATTATTTAAATTTGAGAAAGAAAAATAAAAATATGCCTGGGTAGAATGATTTTTAATTTGTTTGATTACCTTGTCCTCTTTTATATAAAGTTTAAAGCTTGCTTTAAGCATGTTTTGGTTTGATAATGACCATGTTTATTGTTTTTCCTATTCTTGGTCTTTAGTTTCTTAATTATAAAATTAATGAATTGTATGTATGGTAATGATGCTAGAATTTGATGGACAAGTTCCTTAATTTCATTGTTTGTGCCAACCAGACGAATGATGCAGATGGGGCCTTTTCTGATGACACCTCTAGCAGAAGGGATGGAACGTCAAGAGCCAGATGGGGAAATGTGCATCCTATTTCACCTGGTAGTTTTCCTAGGCTTTCTAATCATAGACCTACCCAGGTTTTTGAGTATCGGCAAAAGAAGTCATTAGGGGATGGCCTTTCCTATTCAGAAAGTCTCCAGCAGGATCAAAAAGCTTTTAATGTTGGTGATTCTGAGCCAAAACCACAACAACTGGAACCTTTTGTGGCTTCAGATTCTGCCTCTTCTTGGTCTGCCTTTTCTAGTCCTGGCAGTATACAGCTTGATGTATCAAAATCAGAGCGAGCTAATGGGAGTATGTCACCCTTTGATTTCAAAGGCAAAACAAATACTGCTCAGTCTCAGCAATCCTTGCAGTCCAGTGCCATAAACCACCTGGTCCAAGAGCAGCAAGCTAAGATTACTGAATGTGCCGGAGGTTCAGGGCACACAGAGCATGTTCCGGTGATTGAGCCTTTCGACATTTGCCTGCCCAAGACTGGAGGTCCTATAATGCTAAAATCTTCTTTGTTTGATATGAATAGAAAAAAGAGAAACGATAGCATTTATGCTTTAGGACAGGAACAGATATTAAGACCAGGGATGGTTCTTCTAAAGGGATTCTTATCCACAAATGATCAGGTTTAGCTTGATACTTTTTTAATATCTGTCTTGAGCAAATTTGTTTACTTCTTGCCAGGTTGCTTGATGAAATTATCAGAGTGGTCCCATGGCCTTTCTGCAATTTTTGTGTACTTTTCCAATTTCAAAAATTTCTGTTTGGTCTTATTATTTTTTTGCTCTGATTTTTTTTTTCAGGTTAAAATTGTAAAGTGTTGCCGAGACCTTGGGTTAGGTCATGGAGGTTTCTACCAACCTGGTTACCGTGATGGTGCGAAACTGCATTTGAAAATGATGTGTCTGGGTAAGAATTGGGATCCTGACACAAGTATGTATGGAGAACAACGGCCAAGTGATGGTTCTAAACCGCCAGATATTCCTTCTGAGTTTTGTCGGTTGGTTGAGGAAGTTCTGAAACACTCCCATGCTCTCATGGGAAAAAACTCTAAGACCGGCAGTAAGGAAGATATTCCGTTGATGTCCCCAGATTTATGTATTGTGAATTTTTATTCATCAAGTGGGCGGCTTGGTCTCCATCAGGTTTGCATTGACTACTTCCTTAAATATTTGTTCATTTTGATAATGAGTGTTTAAAACTCATGATTTCTTACCCATGCAGGACAAAGATGAAAGTGAAGAAAGTCTAAATAAAGGATTGCCTGTAGTTTCTTTTTCTATTGGAGATGCCGGAGAATTCTTATATTCTGATAATAGGGATGAAAAGAATGCTGCAAAAGTTCTACTGGAATCAGGAGATGTTCTGATATTTGGTGGGAAGTCCAGACATATATTTCATGGAGTACATTCTGTCAAACAAAACACAGCGCCAAAGTCTCTGCTCGAAGAAACGAATCTTCGTCCAGGACGTCTAAATCTGACCTTCAGAAAGTATTGAAAATCTTAGATGTAATTGAAGTTGTTTCGAGTGATCGTAAATGCATGCTTTTGGATTTTCTTCCCACTTTGCTGCAAAACGTCTAATACTTATGGGTAGTGACTGAAGATACAGTGCACTTTTTGGCTGGTATATACAAGAGTAGCATGATATATTAATGACATGAAGTTAGTGACTGATGTTAGCTGCTGTATAATATGTGATTTTAATGGAGGTTATTATTTACTTGATAGCTGACAAAGCTTTTGTATTAATTTTGTAAAATTTTACTATGATCTATAGCATGTGATTACATGGTGGATTTCTGGGATTTCAGGAAGGAGAGTTATTTCAAATTCTTGTTTTCAAAAATATAATAAAATCCAATAGTTGATGAAGATACTTTAATTCTAATTTTTGCATAACATAATCTAGTCCAAACGAAGTAAACCCTATTCTAATCTACCCCGATTTAAAGCCCTCTTCGGGAATGGCTTCTCTTGTCACTTATGGTTATTTCAGATCTCCTACAAGACCAGGTTGGTAGGCTGCCCTAGATCGGGGGAAGGCAACTTTCTGTTGGCATCTGGTAGGCACATCTGCTGGCAATGGTAACTTCTGATTGACAATCATTTCTGGCAGCCTAACTTCCAACCATCAAAAACACGTTCACTTTGCTTCAAATGCAATATCTATTAAATGCTTATTCTATAAGTAAAACGACAAGTCAACCATTCTCTCGCAAACACAACGCTCCTTAAACACATTTCTGGGATGCATTCACCAACACCTATAATAACAATAATAACAGCACAACTCTCGTTTTAAAAAACATGATTTTAACAGTGCGCAGGCAAATAGGGATTCAGCCACGCTGGAGAAGCAGGGCACGTGCTAAATCAATCAGCAAGAAAATCTGATATTTTGCATGTGCCTTGGTTCTCCAGCTTGGACAACATCTCTTATGAGTACGAAGTTCATAGAAAGGAGCACAAGTATCTACTGGTTATAGCTGCAAGGTAAGCATTTTGATTAATGCTTATAGTGAGGATCTAAAATTGTCATTATTTATTTCTGCTATCATATCAACATCATTACTGTTAGATTATCCTTACATGAGAAAGAGAGGATCTATTCAGGAAGCTTTCACAAATTTCACTCTGTTAGCCTGCAAATGGCCTTATTACATGAACATATAAATTCATACATATTCTTCATTCATAAATATGATTGACCAAACTTGCAATGACATTGTTTGGCTCAAATTATCCTTGATTGTAATCAACATCACTAAATAATTTATCTTTGGACAATGGAGATAAATAAAAGTTGACCTTCAACCCCCTTTCATCTGTATCAACCTCTATCAGATCGATTTTCTAGTGCTGATGCGGCTGAATCCACATGCGCTAGCAAACAAGAATAAACCTTTTGCTTTAACTGATCGACAGTCTCCAATAATCCATTATTGGTTTCAGAGCTCAAGTTGTTTCTTAATTTATCCAACCATACATTTGCATGCTTGAGCTGTGACAATGTGGCAGCAATGTGGTTGTTCTCTGGCTCCATTCGCCACCCTGCACTCTCTTTACCCTTATCCTGTGTAACAACACGGAATCCAGTGTCCAAGGCTCCCTCCAAGAATTTCACAAACCAAGTTCTTGTTTCATTTAGGAGAGACTCTCTAAGTTCTTTGATGTCTTTTGCACTGTCTCCTTTAGCCCACTCCAGCTTCTCAGTCGTGTTTACCTCCATTGATGACTTCCGAGTCTTCAATGTACTTTTAGCATGAATTAGACCTGTCTTTTTGCTAGTTTTTTGAGTTTCTTGAAACGAAAAGTGGGTAAATATTTGAAGTGATTTATCTGATTTATCTTTTAATGGCGTGGTTGTGCTTGGTTGGTCGATGAGCTGCTGCAGGGTGAAGAACTTGGTCAGAGAGAGATGGGGGTTCTCTGGTGAGGCTGAAGAGCGAAGATCAGCAAACATGCTAAAAGAAAAGATGAAAGTAAGAAGTATTTACCAGATATGATATTAAAGCTAAGGTTAGAAAAAGAAAGAACATTTTTGGCATAGCAGATAAGTGCTTACTTGAGGCACTTGATTAAAGATGCAGCAGTAGATGCTTCTTTCTGAGCTTCTGCTGCAACCAGAGAAGCAAGATATCTCCTTCTAAGTATTCCCTTAGAAAATGATAACAGGCAATAGGAAAAAAAAAGAATTATTTAGTTCAATTGAATCAACAATTTTGAAAGTTTGCTGCATAAATAATTGTTGCTTGTACTCATTCTCAAAGCAGAGAACAGAAATCACCTTTCCAAGCTTTGAGAGGCCTGCAGGCAGAGAACTCCATGATGTTGACTCGGGAGCAAAGTTTTTATCTGAACTATTTGACAAAGAATTTAAGTTTGTGCTTTCCAGTTTATTCAATGAGGATTTTGCAGACAAGCTCCTGGAAAGCACTGGAGTCTCTTTTGAATTGGATACAGTAACCTCTGGCTTTGATGAAACTGACTCTGGTCGATTTCGGAAAGTAGGACTAGTTGGACATGCCTGCAATGCTAGTGCCTATAACTGTCAATTGATTAAGATATATACATATATATGTCTATGTATTTGCAGAAATACTATTTTCTATATGCTAAAAAAGTTTTACCAACACTAGTTTTCCTTTCTGGACAAGAACATCAATAGTTTAGTACATACCTACTTGATATTGCCAGTAATTATATATATTTGCAAGATTTACATACCTGACCTTTATTTTCTTGCTGCTTGCCTTTAACTAATCCTGATTTCTTATTACTTGCTCCATTATTCTCTGTCTCAATGCTCTTCCCATCTCTATTCAAATTCAGTCCGCCTGCTTTTGGACTTGCAGTCACAACTCCCTGCATATACCTAGAAGCAACAGCAGCTTTTTCTTCCTTTATAACAATTTTCTGTCTTGAATTATCTTCTTTCCCTTCCAGTAACTCCTTCAATTTTGAACAATTAACTCCTTCACTATCAACTGGTACCGGACCCTCAGATGGAACCAACATTTGCATCAAATCTTTAGGATTACCCACAAAAGGATTCCTTCCTGGAATTGGTCTAACACAAACTAGGATTGGAACTGGAGTTCCAGCTTCCATTCTATCCACATAGAAAAATTGACCAAGTTGTAACTTGTTATTCAAAATTAGCTCATTGTCTTCCTTTGACAATGATACATAAGTCGAATGCGAGGAATCAGATACTTTAACAAAGAAACCTTGGTTAGGCCATAGTTCTGAGCCAGTTAAGGCAGGCACAATACTAATAACTTGAAGCAGAACTGACCGATACTCTCCCCGTACTTTCACATTTGAATTCATACTTTGAAGAAGCTTTAGTAGTACTCCTGGTGTAAGAGATGCCATGAATTTTTCTTCTTATTTCAAAATATGAACTCTTCTTTCCAAATTCCTTTCTTTGTCCAAATCCTACAAGCTAAATCTTGATGGTGCTACTGCTAAAACATGATTCAGATAGTTAAATGTAAGAGCTAATCTATAATAATGTACAGACAAATACATAAAGTTGATACAAAGATTGAGAGATATTGAAAGGAAGGAATACCTCAGAAAAGAAACACTGAACACAAAACTTCAAGAAAGAATGCACAAGAGAAAGATTGAAGGGCTCTTGTGTGAAGGAAAAGTACAGAGATGGTAAAAATTACAAGTGAGGAGAAAGATGTTTTACTGGTACAATCAATTGGCGGGGTCTAAAATCTCTATAACTTTGCATGCCAGGCACGTAATCATCAACTTGTCTTGGCTTTCAAGCCAAGAGATGATATGGATTACTAGTAATTACATCAGAGAAATTCTTGCTCATTTTCGGTTGGGTAGGAAATTACAAATGTGCCCTTATATTTTTAAAGATTTTTTATAGCATTATTGGTATATATTCTGAGGGTATTTTTGTCCGTTTGTTGTGGATCTCTTTTATGGTCGCATTTCCTTTTTGAGTTAGAGGGGATGGAGTTTTTGGAAAGGTGAGGGATATTTTGATGTCTATTCTTTTAACCTGTCCTGTTCTTGCATGCTAAAATCAGAATTAAGCATGCATATTCTTTGGTTGTAGCTGCTTAGATTGGAAAATCTTTGGAATACTACCGTGATTTGAAATTATCAAGAAGTAAACTATACTCATTAATTATTATTTGATCCAAACCTCACCTTATCCCCAGCCTTTTTCTTTGAATTTACTCAAGAAGTAAATTCTTGATAAGGTTCAAGATTCAAGATCTTATGGATCCATTTAAACTCTGTTCTAACTACAGTGCTAAACAGACAATTAGATGTGTGAAAAAATAATTCTTGCTATATAGGTTTAACTGTGCCTTGAAAAATGGGCTGACATTTAGAAACCAATACAAGTTATATAATCAATTACTCAGGCAAAAGCAGTAGCTTCAGTTTCAGCTCTAACCAAGCCTGCATAAACACCATTAAGATGGGAGTTCAAGAGAGCATCATGACCGCCATATTCCACAACTGCACCATCTTTCACTACAGCAATCATAGCAGCTTCTCTAATTGTCGACAGCCTGTGGGCTACTACAACAGTAGTGGCTTGCTTAGAGACATTCCTTAGTGCCTCTTGAACATGTTTCTCTGATTCCAAGTCCAATGCACTACTTGCTTCATCTAATAATAGTACTCTTGATTTCTTCAGTATTGCCCTTGCTATTGCTATTCTCTGTTTCTGCCCACCTGATAGTTGGGCCCCACTCTCACCAACCTAAAACACAAGAAAAACAATAAATTGTATCAACATTACTAGGAAAAAACAAACTTACTTACCATCTGAGCTAACCCACAGGTTTCTTATTAAAAATGTATAATTTAAGACAGGATTGTGTAAGAGCATACCGGGGTTTCATAGCCTTGAGGGAGGCTGCTGATGAACTTGTGAATATAAGCTTCCATTGCAGCCTCTTCAATCTCAGCCCAAGAAGCTTGGGGATTTCCAAATGCAATATTTTCTCTTATACTTCCAGCGAACAGAGCAGGTTCTTGACCCACCAAAGCTATTTGCTTCCTCAACCACTTCACATTAAGATCCCTCAAATCCACCCCTCCCATTGTCACCTTCCCTTGGTTAGGATCATAGAACCTTTGCATCAACCATATAACTGTTGACTTACCTGAACCACTACCACCCACCAGTGCCACCATGCTGCCACCTTTGACCTTCAAACAAAACTCCCTCAACACAACAATCTCAGGCCTAGAAGGGTATGCAAATGTGACCATCCTAAGTTCAATATTCCATGATTTTGATCCGTCAATTTTTCTGCCCTTTTCACTATCATTACCTATCAATGGCTTGCGAGAAATGATATTAAAAATTGCAGGAACTGCTGTCCTGGCCATGCTAGTGTCTGGAGCTAGCCCAGCAAGTTGTCCAACAGAAAATGAACTTAAAACGAGAATGAGAAAAATTTTATATACCTCACCAAAATTAGTCTTGTCTTGTTTTACAAGGTAAGCACCAAACCATAGAGTTAAGGTATATGCACAATACATTGCTCCCTGAGAGAAACCAAGTGTTAAGCCTAGAATATGTGATCTTTTGACTGATTTCTTCTTGGGTTCATCTAGAGCTCCATCAAAGGACCGGATAATTTGTTCTTGAGCAGAAAATGTTGTTACTGTTCTTATATTTGAAACAGCACCAGCAGCAATATTGCTAGCTTTAGCATAAGAGCTATTATCCAACTTTGGTCCAACATTTATGATCAAACTTAAGTAGCTAGCACCAAGAGTGAAAGGAGTTAATGCAGTAGCCAAAAGGGCAAGTCTCCATTCCAAGTAAAATGACACACCAAGGCCAATAGCAGCTGAACTTAAACCCATCAACAAGACTGAGAATCTATCACCAAGAACTGATCGAAAACTGATTGTATCAGTTGATAGCCTTGAAACAAGTACCCCAGTGGAATTATCTTCAAAATCAAACCAAGCAGGTTCTTGTTTTAATATAGATCGAAATAAAAGTTTTCTAACTCTCATTGTTAGTTTGGTTCCTGCCCATCCACATAAACCTTGCTGGCCTGTCATGGCAAGAATGCACCCTATTCCAAGACCTACAAGTGCTAAACAGATATTTCCAACATCTCTCTTTAGTTTTGATGAGTCTTTATCGAAGTAGATTTGAAGGGCCAGGCCTAGGAGGTAAGGAAAGACTGAAAGAATAGCACCTGCATGCATACCCAAAAGGAACCCTAAAAGAAGCGCGAAAATTTCTGGTCTTTGTAGGTTCCATATCTCTGAGAGTTGATACTTTTTTTCTTTTGGTATTTCTTTCATTTCCACTTCTTCTTGGTTCTCTATGTGCTTAAATTTGATGTGCCTTGATCTTGCTGTCTCCTCCACCTTTACTGATTTTCCATGCATAGAATATTCCGTGTCCTCCTTGTAAGTATCCATTTCTTTCCCTGTAGATTTTGAAACTGCTTCAGATGAAAGCTTGACAAGGTCATAGTAAGCACCAGCATTTTCCATTAGCTGGCGATGGTTGCCGATTTCTATCACAGAGCCTTGATCAAGAACAACAATGATGTTGGCATTTCTTACTGTTGCTAGCCTATGAGCAATGACAATGGTTGTCCTGCTAGAGGAGATCTTATCAATCGCTTGCTGCACAATAGACTCAGATTCTGCATCTAAGGCACTGGTGGGTTCATCTAAAAGAAGGATTTGTGGGTCCATGATTATAGCTCGTGCTAGCGCAATTCTCTGCTTTTGCCCACCTGAGAGTTGAGTTCCTCTATCTCCAACCTGCAAATAAGTGCCAAGAGTTAGCCTATGTGCAGTGTGTATATATTACTATTCCTGCAATTAATTCTAAGAGCATTCTGTTGTTCTACCTGAGTGTCATAGCCATATGGAAGGCCAGAGATAAAGCTGTGTGCATTAGCAGAAATGGAAGCATTAATTGCTTCTTTTTTGGTGGCATTTTCTTTCCCCAACATTATATTTTCTAGTATGCTTGTGGCAAAAAGAATTGGCTCTTGCCCAACCATACCTATTTGATCTCTTAGCCATTTCACCCGCAGTGTCCTCAAGTCATGACCATCTAAGGTAATAACTCCTGCAATAACGTCAAAAACTTAAATCTTCTTAGCAATTCAATAGAATTTAACTCATAGAACTGGTGTTGAATGTTAGGAATTACCTTTAATGGGGTCATAGAATCTCTCTATCAGAGCAAAGATGGTGGACTTGCCACCTCCACTAGCACCAACCAATGCAAGCGTCTTTGAAGATGGAATGACTAAATTGAGAGAGTTAAGAATTAGATTATCAGGGCGAGAAGGGTAAGCAAAGATAACACTTCTAAACTCAATCCTTCCGCGAACATTTGATAATGTCCTTCCATGGGTACTGTAAGGATCTATATCAGGAATTCTGTCTATTATTTCATACACTCTGCTTGCTGCTACAGTGGCTTGCGCGAATTGAGCAAAATATGTAAGTGCCAATGCCAAGCCCCTGTTAAAAACAGTGCTTATTATCTTCCCTTCTAATAAAGAGCTGATAGTTGGAAAGAGAAAAAGTAAAAAGAGAGCTCATTACCTTCCCCCTACATTAACACCAAAGAAACAAGCAATTGCAGCGCCTCCATCGATCTCACCCCTTGCAACCAAGATAGATCCATACCAGAAGGCCAATGCCCACGTTGCATATGTAACCAAATAGATAACTCCCATTCCTGCACCCTTAGCAAATCCAATCTTTACCCCAATGGGCACTGAGTTAACCAAAAAATCAGAGTACTTCTCAGCCAAATTATCTTCAGCGACAAAAGAAAATACAGTTCGAATCGAACTGATAACTTGTTCAGCAAAACCACCAGCTTTCCTATATGAAATCTTCAATAAATGAAAAAAGGTTAAACAATTTTATTTGAGAAGCTGCAGAAAATGACCACCAGAATCTTTTTAAGTTGGTATCATACCTGTTCTTTTGTAGCTAATCCAACATATATTGCCTTATAAGCCATTCCACAGGACATCATCAATGGAGTGACTGAGAAGACTACTAGTGATACCTTCCATGACCTTAAGAATCCAACAGTATATCCGCAGATGAATGTGCATATCTGATGGACGAAATGTGCCATCTGCAATTAGCTAACCGAAGTTAATGCATATAAATCAGGAGAACACATTGCAGGCTTTAATCACAATTAGATAATATATATTACATAAGTGTTGAAAGTGCAAATATTAAGCTCCAGATATAAGTTGGGAAAAAACATTTTATAGAGAATAAAAATTGACCTTTTCTCCCATAACTTCTTGGATTTGAGCAACATCACTTGAAATTCCATGCATAATGTCACCAGTGCTTACTTCTGTATCATAAAAACTGATATCTTGCCTTAGAACTGCTCTTAAGTACATGGTTCGTATTCGACGGGCTGATCTCTCCCCCACCAATCTCCAACAAGTGATCTCTGTTTCATATCATGCATTTGTTTTAAGAGGAAAGTGATTTTTATCAATTCAATAGTCAGAAAACTGCAGTAAAATTTAGCACCTATATTATGCGGAGGCTTAAAGAAAAAATCAAAAAATTGTTCAATGAACGTAGTCTAATCTGCCTCACCTAAATATGCTCCAATCACAACTATTGCTGACAGTATAGTCATTTCTAGACAAATCTGCAATTACAAATAAAGCATTAACAACAAAACAAAGAGCTTATATTACCATCATTAACTTATAGTTTTTTTTACCTTCTGTACATCCTTCATCATTTTGGTTTTGTCATCTGCTTCTTTAGCAATCTTGTTTACAAAATCCCCAAAAAGAAAAGAATACCATGGAAGGGCACCCCCATTTATGAGAGCTCCTAAACAACCCAAAATCACAAGGACAATATCCCATTTTGTTGAGTACTTGAACAGACCAAACAAACTAACTTGCTTTGGTGGTGGTTCATCATCTTCCTCATCATAATCATCACCATCATCATCATCATACCTCGAATATCGATCAATGTCATTATATACATTACTAGATTTATAACCCTGTTGAACATGATGATGCCTCATATGGTGTTGCCTAGACTGGTGATCATGATCATCATGTAGTACTTCACCATGTAACTTTCTATCATGATGAAAATGATGATGTTCACGAGGTCCATCGTGTGAAATCCCATTACTCATACGACTAATACTATCATGTTCAAGATCCATGTAAGCATGTGAAACAGAATGCCAGCGAGAATCTTTACCTCTATGGCGATTAGATTCAGCCTCAGATAAGCTACTCTCTTTTTCAACATCATCAGCTGTGTCATAGTCGGTCGCACTAAGTTCATCCAATGTAGCCAGAGGATTTAATTGTCCAATTGGTTGTTTCCTTTTAGCTTCTTTCCTTCTATGACCACCTGAACTATAATCCTTCACATGAACTACTAAACTTCGATCATTATCTGTAGCAGCATGACTTTGTAGCTCAAGCCTTCCAGAAGGAACTGCACTATAGCTAGAATAATAGTGATCATAATATGAATTCTCAAAGGTTCTAAACGGGCCATAAGTGCGTGAAAGGTAATAATTATTAGCAGATCTTCGAAAAACTCGACTATTTGAGATTGATGATGCAATAGTTGTCAATGGAGTAAAGACTGAACCTAAGTAACGGTTATCTTGCCAACCTGAGGGCTCAAACTGCCATGAAAGCTCTCCTTGCCATGAGTTATCGTTGTCTGAAGCAAAAGGCGTAGGTAGAAGAGAACGGGGAGGCCTCCTTGAAGTGAAGCTACGGGATGTTTCAATAGAATTGAACTGTGTAAATGAAGGTGAAGCATATATTGAGCCAACAGGTGTTGTATGTCGGCGTTGCGTGCGGTGGTTACGGTTTGTTGAGCGGTCGGAGTGGGAGTACTTGTCAATATCAAAGGAGGAATCAGCCATTGATGGAAAGTGTTTGACGGTGAAAATGGTTTGGAGAGTGTTAGAGAGAAATTAAAAGTAGGCCATGCGAGGAAAGAAAAGAACAAGCAGGTTTAGCTTTGTTATTTGGTTGTTCAAAGTTAACGAACTTTGATTCTGCCAACTGTTTTGTAGTATATTGAAGATGCTCATCGCATATTTAATTACTTATTAATATTAACAAGCTAATAATACTTCAAATTATGCGTGGTCATGCCATATGGTTTCATGGAAATGTGTACTGATGAGTTTAAGGGTCATAAAACTAAGTCTATTCGATCGCTTACTCGATATAATATGTACATACATAGTAGCAAACTATAGACAGTTGGACGAGCGAAAGTGAAATACATGCTCAGTCAAAATTATTTTACCTGTAAGATCAAAAGTTGGAAGAGTTTTATTTGAATATCGCTCCTACTCCCAACTTGAACATAGAGGAGAAATTTTTAAATAGCCTCAGTTCACCACATCCGTTATAAACCTACCGAATAAAATACAGTTATATCGTGGGCTTGCTTTTCTCTAGTTTATTCCCTATTAATTCTTTTACATTTCTGTTTAGTTAAAGATAGGAAACTGCTAATATGGTTGTGTTTCATTAGACGGGTCTATACTTCACTCTATCTAAGAATTAAATTTCTCTAACACAGAGATGGTGTGCCAACCTAAATAAATGTTGTTATTATCCCCAAGCGTTCGTTACTTTCTAGCCATTCCTTCTCTATTTACAACAACTCAAAATTAGCAGTAGATAAATTAGCTATCGTTTAATCCAAGACCATTCTAATTGTCTCTTAGTGTTAACAATCATAATACAGCTTATTACCAAGCTGACCTTTGATTAATTGTTCAGAGCTACACATTCGACAAAGATCTATTAAAGAAAGAGATTCATCGGCTAACTGGCGATTAATTGAGTTTTAAAGCATTATTTTAACTAAATAAACAAATATATAAACTCAAAACTATAAAAAAAAAAAAATGTCAGTATACAATCAAAAAGAAGAAGAATTAGCCGGCCACCTAGTGCATTGCTTGGTCTACTGGACTCTCGGAGAATGGCATGTGGACATCATACAAGGCCGTAAGATCAGACCGGCCATTGAATGTCCTGTCTTCTGATATACTTAATAAAAAATTTATCTTGTCTTGTTCAAATAAGTAGCCGTTAGTTAACAGATGTCATTACAACAATAGTAACTAAAGAAAAGCTTGACCTGTTCAAGAAAAGGTTCAACATTTGAAGATTTCATGTAACCTGGAACTGTAAGCAGCTGCCAATACAATATTTGGAATATCCGGAGATTACAAATTTGTTAAAGCTTCAATATAATACAACACATTTCACATTATGGGCTTCAAACGGAAACTGGTATTATTTTACATTATAAAAATTGACCACAGGTCCAGTCTCCTTGCAATTCCAAGAATTTATCGGAGTACACATGCAATCGATAATGGAACCTTGGAATCAAAACTCATTACACCATCTCACTCTTTCAGATATTGACGTTTCCTATGGGGAGAAAAAGAAAGAACGAAACAGAGATCTCAGGTTTAAAAAGTAACGTTTACGCATGCATTGGAGAGAGAGAGAGAGAGAGAGTATTGCTAGTAAAGGAGACAGTGAAGAAGATGATAAAATTAAGTAGTCATTGCTTACATGCCATTCCTCCGGACAATCACATCACTCCTCTTAAAACTGTCACCAACTCTATTTCTGTCAAAAGTCTGATTACCATGCATCACACAAGGCTAGAGCAAATAAAGAGAAGGTGGGCAAAAAAAAAAGAAAAGAATGCTCCGAGACTACCAAAATCACAAGAACGCCAATAGGCGAATTTTGTTCAATACAATATACAACATATTTCAGCACAAGCATCTGTATCCTATATATAATCCTTTACACTCTATCACTTGAGATTCCAAGCAGTAGCTCTAAACATTTCTCTGAAGTAATTATCTGAGCTTCGACTCACTTCCCTTGCTTCGGAATGATGAAAGAGAGAAGAATGATCGTGGTGCTGTCAAAAAATTTGGACACCAGTGTAAATATATCATCATAAACTACCAATCTCCAAAAGGAATAAAAGACTTCCATTAGAGTTTTGCTAGGAAGAAAAACATTGGCCAAGTATGGCCCCATATGAACAAGACCAAATCATATGGAAACACACTGGACACATTTAAGAAAATCCTTCAAATTTATTTTCAGAGGCTATTAATACAACCTAACGCATCCATAACATTTTCCAGCCAACAAAAATAACATGAGTATAATTTAAATTAACATTTGGAAAAAATAAATAAATAAAACTCACCTTTAATAGAGCTTCCAGACATATGATCATCCCTCAATTTGAAATTTTCTGGAGGTGCAGGTATGGAGCTATGAATAGCAACTGTAAGAAAAGAGGAGCATCATCATCTACTCAAGAATTCAGCTGTATAACCAACTATGTAAGCCAAAGAAAAAAGAGAGGTCATTATTTTAAAACGAAAAAGCCCTGCTGTTTGCTGAAGAGATGTATTCAATATCTACCAGTGCTTGTATAAAAAAATTTATAAATACAAAAACATTTCAATTCAACTGATTTAAAGCAGAGAAGTTTCAGTGTGCTCCCTAATCCTGCCCCAATTATGCTACTTCAGTAACTTTAGGATATGAATATCAAAGGATCATTACTCACATGGGCCAAACTATTCAACCCAATTGACCAAACAGGTTAAAAGAGAGGAATCAATTTCAAGCTCCCAAAAGTATGAAAACACAAAATGGGTGGTCAGTGTGCTATAAAGGCCTCTGGTCCTTTAGTTATGAAAGCAACTCAGATAATCGTTTTGAAGTCATTGTAACTATTGGAAACACAACAGGAGAAAAAATCAGTTGAAGAAGAATATCCAGAAAAAGACATTAGGGAAATAGTCGGGCTTCAAATAATCCACACAATTATTCCTCTTTAGAATCTTGTACAAGCAGACATTTTTATGAAGTTGACATGCTACTGTTACATGCAGTGATACTTTTCAATGAAAACTAAATTGCGGTAAGAATTTAATTTGATATAAGCAGGCATATATTTGATTCTCAATAAACAAAAACAATATAATTTAAATTCCTGAAAGGAGATATATAGCTTACCCTGATCATTGAACAACTCACTTTCATTGAAGCCGTCATCAGAAGGATGACTTTGTGAGAATCCCATTCTTGACTTCCTCAAGTCTTCTGATGACCGATTGGCAGGATCTCGTCCATCCTCTGTGTCATCATCTCCTTCAGAAGTCGTTGCAGAAATCCAGTCCACCAAACTCTCTGTCCCACGACTTTTCCTTCCAAACTTTAACAAACGTTTGAACCCTTTCGTGACATCCTTACGTGCCTGATTATGGGATGAATTAGCAACAAGAATAGGTTTCTGAGCACTTCCCCACTTCTTCCTCATTCGAGCAGCATCAGCCTCAGTTTGAGTAAGAGAGTGAGGATTCCAGGAAGCTGGGCTCCCTATTGGAGAGTCCACAGAAGCATCAATATCTGAAATCTCATGTGTGTAGGAAAACGGATTATGCATGCGAGAATTCCATGAAACTGGGCTTTCCCCAGGTGAATCCTGCAAGGAACCTACAGCGTGGAATGTTGAAGGAACCGAGGCAGGCAGTTCGGCAACTGAAGAAGGATCAATTTGAGAAAGAGACCTTAGAGAATCACCATTCTCAGATTCAGACATTTTGTCAGATTCTTGGCTTAGCCTCAGTTTTCCATTTTCAATGTTAGCACAATCTTCAACCTCTGTTGTTTCAGGTTCAGGCTCCTCCTCCTCTCCTTCTTCCTCCTTTGTGACATTTACTGAATCTTCTGTCTCAAAGGGTGAGTCTTCAAAATCTTCATTTTTAAGAGCCTCAGATGCCACTGAAGCTTTCAGTTTGGCAATGCTAGTTCCAGCACCAGGACCTATTCCATCACCCTTCCGGAGAAAAGCCTTTGATTCCACATTCTTTGAGAATTTTTCATACATGCCCTGTTCAGTCTGGTCTTTATCAAACTTCAATGGTGCCAAAACAACATCATCGGAGTTCAGAGTTGGCAAATCCTTGAATTCAGCAGGACTAGCAGAGCTTTTCCTTACGGACTGAGAATGTCGGGGCTTTTCTTCCTTCACAAGAGGTAACTCTTCATTTGTACTCTTGCTACGGGCAAAATTTCTAACCTGCATGCGGTTTGCTGTTTTGCTGACTCCAGAAGACGGCTTTGTGTTCTCTTTTCTGAAATCAGAGAAGTTTGGAACTGATTGAGCAAGAGGATTTTCTGATTGCACTCTCCGCCTCCCAGAACTGGGGTTGGACATTTTCGATGATGAACGTGGAACCGGTGCTATAGATGTACGAGGAGCGGATGAAGACAAATTTCTATTAAAAGACTTCTTGTTTTGGGAGCTTCTGGAAGCATTATCCATTAAAGCTGCATCACCTAATGATCTATCTTGTCTACAATATTTCTGTTCCAAAATATCAGAAGTATCCTCCTCCTCTTCACTCTGAAAAGAATCCACAAGATTCTGTAAAAATAGAACCTTACCAAATGAGGAAACTCTGAAATTCCAATGAATAAAAATGAAAGAAAAATTTTGGGTACAAAATCAGCAATTAATTCTCCAAGTCAAAGCTGGAAAGATTGAAAACCTGCTCTCTCTTGATATTTGAGTGAGAATGTAATGTTCTGAGCTTTTCTTCACGTCGACGAGCGTTAGACACTGAATCCAGTCTATCTGCAGACCCAGAAAATTTGGCCTTCATTTCTGCTCTACTCCTCTCAAGGCTATCTTGCATGGTCTTCAACTTGGCTTCCTTCTCTGGTCTTCTTGTGCCCCACTCTTCCCTCAGTTTTGCATCTCTTTTCTGCATGTATCTCTCATAGAATTTTCCTCTAGAATCATCTGAAAAATTGAGCTCAGAGAAATTCTGTCTCAAAGAACGGCCATAGTCCTGATGATCTACCATCTTCACTGGTGGTGGGGTGCTAAACTTCGTGTCATCACCAGCAGTCACAATGGGTTCAACCTCCATCCTTTTATCCTGAACATGCACAGGAGATATCTCCGGTGCTGCTGGTTTTCTATGCTGTGAACTTATTGCTTGTTCAACCTGTAATTCAGTATGCTTGCTTCTCCTTGTAGAACCAGATTGATCCCCCGGAACCCGAAGCTTGTGCTCTGCAAAAAGCTTTTCAAGTTCATTTGCCTTCATTTTCAGCTCATCATTGAGCTCCTGATTCCCCTTAGACTGCCTTATCCTCTGAGCTTGTTCGATTGATGGTATGGGCACAGTGCTAAAGCTCTCTTGACTCTCAGAAACCTTTTTACTAGGAAACTTGTTACTTCCATAATTAGAGCCACTCTCATCTCCTCTACCTTGCAGCTTCACAACCTGTTCTGCAGCAGCAGAATGAGGTTTCTGGATTTTCATTCTTGGACCTTCAAAATCTTCAAACTTCTTTCCCACTCCCCTGACTTCTCCAGCAGATGATTTCCACTGAGGCTGAGAAGTTGACTGATCACTTTCAGTCTCTTTATATCCTACTTCCTTAACTTTCCCTCCAAACCCACCTTCAAACTGTCCTGAAAGAGATCTAGTATGAATGTGGGAACCTCTGAACCGTGAATGACTCTGTGGCTGATCCCTTACTTTAACATCCTCAACTCTATTCCCAAATTCAACCTCACCCAACTTGCCTACAAAATTTCCAACCTGAGTTTGCAATTCAGACTGGTCATTCCCTCCAGCGGTCTCCCCTCTATCTGAATAATCTCTCAAATGTCCATCAAAACCCCCTTGATCTTTCAGTCCAGTAATCTTCTCATCCCTTCCCAAGAAGCTCTTAAACTTCTCCTCTCTAACCCCCTGATCTACTCCAACCTGTTCACTTCTACCTGCAAATGCTCTCAACTGGAGCTGAGACCCGACTTGGTCTTTCCAGTTCACTTTCCCCTTCAACCCCACCTCCTCATCCTTCCCTATAAATCCACCAGGTGGAGTCTGCAACTCATCCTGATCTTTGACCCCAGAAACATTCTTGGCCTCCACTTTAACAGAACTCACGGTGTCATTCAGCCCCTTATGATCCTTATAATCTGCAGATGAGCTGGGAAACACGTTGCTTTTGCTTTGGGATACAGAAGATGGAGAGAGTGTACATATAGGGCTATCTGCACTGTTAAAATCCTTCTTGTCATTTCCCAAGTCAATGCTCATATCACTTGCTCCACTCCATCTCCTCAACACAGCCTTTTCAGGTGCAGAGGACACGTCAGAGGAAAGTCTCCTCAGTTCTACAGATTTCCCAACTACTGCTGGTTTGCCACCCGAATTCTCCTTCTGCTTATTCTCAAAAAGGTTGATCCTGTCCTGCACACTGAGCCGCCTTGCAGGCTGGCTTGGTTGACTAGGTATTGACTCGGTCGTGGACTCCTCTTTTTTATCTCCTTCTTTGTTTTCGTTTTGCGTAGGGACAGAGGAACTGAGATGAAAAGTAGATGGTTTGGATTGGTTAAGGTGCTGTTGAGTTTGCGTTAAATTGGGTTGTTGCTGATCTTGGCCGGCCTGCTGATTTTGCGGTTTATTTTGGAATGAGGATTGGTGGGGCTTGACATCATGGGGCCCATTTGGGTCTTCTGTGGGATCATCAATTGACATATCAGATCCCCATGAAGCCCGGATCACTTGATCTTCAACACGTGGCTTCCATGTATTGACCAGGTCTTGCCTTCTCTCGCACACCGAGATAAATTTGGTACAAGCTTCACTGCAGAAAATTAATAATGCTTGAATTAAAGTTTGCACCTTTTGGTGAAAAAAGAAAACTAAACAGCGTTGATATATATATATATATATAGATAGATAGATAGATATAGATATATATATAACTGAAAATAAAAAGGTAAAAAAAGGTGAGAAGTACAAGAAAGTTGGCAAGTGGACAAAGCAGAAAACAACGCTGTAACTACTAAACCTGCCATATTCTTCTAACAGCGAAAATTACCGCCTTCACCATCTCATTAAGATCTGATATCAATTATTTCTGCTCAGATTTACTCTAAGATTCTGGTATGGGACAAAACTTCTCCCTTGCTAATTTTGTTCCGGAAAGATTCCTACTTTATGCTAAACGGTGAGGTCAAAAAGCATACTCAGAAAACAAATGCATGCCAGACCAAACGTTAATAAGGACCCTAAGCACAATAATGAAGAAATCTTCAAGTGTCCTTGATATTTTCTAGTTGACCATTTTAACCTATATGAAGGGACTCCAATGCTGCAACATAAAACCTTTAAGATCATAAATAAAAAAGAGAAATTTTACCGCTTCAGGATATAAATAAAATCCCAACCATTGATCTGATCGCAGTAAATTTTTAGCATTTAGATTTGAGCTCAAAAGAGATATAGTCATCATTGTATAGGCCATGGATAATCAAACTTAATATGAACCCCGTCCACCAACGAAAAAGGTAACAACAGCAAATACAAATATTTACTGCCACAGAGAGTCTGAGGGATCCTCTTCACATGCTCAAACAAGATGGCTTTTCTCATCAAAGGAAACTATACTGTAGCACTAACCAACAACATCCGCACAAAACATCAAATTTTATGGTTCCCATAAGCCATAATCTCTAACGATGAATGCCAGATACTCCATCTTTGTCAAGGCAATGCATCAAGTATTTATGTTAGTGCTAAAAACTCTTAAAACACGCAGGGAGATTTCATTTTCTGAAGAGTTAGGCAATCAAACAATGAATTCCATTGTAATATCTTATGTAAAGTCTAGGACCCTCTAGCTCTAACTTATCAGCACTTGCTGCAGCTTTGGCAAGTCAAAATAGTTTCCTTAGGAGTCTCTTGACAGACTTATATACTGAAACATACTGGGTCTTTTATTTTTGGAGAAGCAAAAAAGATGCAAATGGTTCTGAAGTTGCCCCTATTTAACCTCTATTAACACCACTAGACAAAAATGCATGAGAAGTGTTTCAATAAAATAAGTTCAAATGTTATGAATTCCGACTCAAGTATTAACTAAAAATAAATTATCCATATAACAAAGATCAAGGAAGTAGAGTTAACATTCTTCATTTGCTATCAAGTTCAATCCACCCTTCCTTTTTACCTTGAATTGCTTGTCAGATATTCAATAACTTGCTTGGAGATCGCCCCCAGACAAGCCATTGGTGCAACTATAAATTAAAAAGTAAACAAATCCACATGAAATGAACGCGACACACAAGCATGTGTACATTCAAAAACACATAAAATCGTTAATTAGGTTTGAAGGTTTTGTTACTGTGCTTACTTCAAGCGACGGGCGCCAAAGCAATCTGAAAAGAGATGAAGCTCTGATACAGTCTCAGGGTTAAAACCAGCAGCCGATGCACGAGAACATGCTGTGGTTAAATCCTGCCTTACTGCAGCAAGCCGTACATCAATTGCCCGCAGAAGCTCCTTCCTGTATAGCAAAACAACAATAAATCAGAAAATAAATTTGATGAGTGAGAGAACATAGCAAAAAATCCATTCGAGCATGCTGATCAATGCAATGGCAACAAAATAATGAATTATTTTGCCATTAACATTTAACTGCTATTCCATTACCATTTAACTGCTATTATCATCTAAGCATCCACTTTCATCAGAAGCCATAGTCTAGTGCATTTCAACATTTTCAGGACAATTGAAATACACTATCTCATCCTCCGAAACTCATGCTTCGAGGTCTTAAATTTCAAAATTGTAAGATTAACATTTTTACAATCTAGTAAATGCTAGCAGGGAATCACCATGTCCATTTAAATATCGCAGATCAAACAAGAAAAGAAATGGAGTCCAACACTTGATAAGTTCTTAGATTACCAAATTACATGTTGCCACCTCCCATTTCTAATAACTATTATAATCTGACAACAAAAGCGCACCCCCCCCCCCCTAAACATTTTACTTTCAAAAGAAACATGCCTAGAAATTCCAAATTTCCAGCAGGAGATGAAATCAACAGGTCCAATAGTTACAAAGTTCTTCAAAGCTTCTAATATGGTGGGCCACCAACTACAACATCTGCCTGCCCAAAACGATAAATAAACAAATAAAAACTAAAAAAGGAACTTTACTTTGTTGCATCAGCTGCTGCCACTGTTCCTGTTCCATCTCCACCTGGAGCAAGTTACCAAAACCTGAGTCAGTGTATAAGCAATATATACTTTATTAGGTTCACACAGAGAGTTCAAATTTAACAAGCCATCAAATTTCAGGTATTTTTTAGCATATAGAGAATGAATTCACAACATTTTCTGAGAAAAACAAGGATTGCTATTATAGAATTTTGCTCATTAGTAGTTCTAGGATGGATGAAATTCCCTTTCCTTTATTCTTTTTCTTTTTTTCTCTTTCTCTTGCGTGCCTCTGAGGGCGGATGGAGTGCAACTACACATTTTTTAATGCAGTTTCAGGGCAGTTGAACTTCCAGTAGCTGTTTGCGATGTGTCGCATATGTCACATATTCGCTAACACAAACAATTCAACCAAACCTTAATCATAAACTAGTTGGATCATTTATGGATTATTTTCCTCCATTTTATCTATTTTACAATAAATCTTCAGGAGACCTAGGTTCTAGGCTACTAAATCCTTTCTCACAACCTCGCCCCACATCATACTTGGTTTATCTCTCACTTGCTTATCACCTAGAGCTTCAATATGCTCAACCTTCCCCCATAATGCATTTCTTGGTCTAAACCAACTCAATCTACCTTCTTTCAACTTTCCCCCCATAAGTTAAGCTTCCGTCTTCATACAATTTCATTTCCAATTGAAATCAAGTACAAACTCACCATGACCCCACTTTCTACTCAATCACATTGCAAATTAATGGTGGTATCAAACACATGAATTCAAAGCCAAATATACCAATAAAAAAGAAATCCAACATCATATCTTATTTTTGGAAAAAATGGGGCTTAGATGCAGGCTTTCCTTTCCAAGAAATGATATATGAATTAAAATAATATGGACCAGTCCTATAAAATTTTCATTGACCACTTCATTACAATTTTTTCCAATCATTGGATGTTACTTCCTAACAACATAAATATTGCAAATAGTTGGCTACCTAGTCCATAACCGTTATCCCTGCTACAACATTCCTCCCTTTCTCTGTCTCTCCCCATTTCCTTATCTTGGACAACCATGTTCTCTACACTTGAGAATATCCACAATGTTACATCCCCTCACTAAAAAAGCACTTTACTTTGCTCACAAAATTTTTGCTTTTGTCCAAATACTGTTGATGCAGGTAAAAAGAGATCAAGAATAACTACACGATGTGTCCCATAATTCTATAAAACATTCCTCAAAGCTTTTTAAATGAATTAGTATTTTGAGAAGCTCTCTTGGTAACTTTTCCAAATCATAACAGAATGGCACCACCCAATTCATTATTCACCCCACATACATTTCAAAACACCAGCCCTTCCTCCTCACCTAAATTCTATTTTGTCAATATGAAACCTGGTAGCATATGAGATATTTCACTAGTTAAACCAAGGAATATAAAGTATAATCATCAATAAGTCGGCAGTTGCCACATAATTATCTTTATAGCTAAAGATTGCAAAATGCAAACGGCAAGACCCAAAGAAGCTTCTTCGTTTCTTTTTGCTGGATACAAAGAGCATCTTCTTTATTTTATTTTCCATTTCAGTAATGTTCTCTTGCATATTCCTGTTAAAGGACAAAGCAAAAACAAGGATCCAAGAAAATACTTATGGAAACTCCTAAGGAATGTAGTGGTAAAGATACGCAAGCACTGAAACGCCACACATCTAAGAACAAATATAAACAACTTCTAATTAATTACAAAAAAAAAAATAGGAGGGATTTTTGAAATTGTTGCATTTCTGAAGGGGGCATGTGGCTTGCAGTGCTGCGGTCCCTTTTGACCTCTTCCAAATTGGCCAACCACTACCAGGAGTCTAAGTATTCATAACTATAAAGACAGAACCAAAAAACATTGTTTTCAGTTTCTTAATTGCCTCTGTAATCGGTATTAATACCTTATACAAGTAACCAAAAGTTCATTAAAAAATTAACAAAAATAGAAATATGTTACTGATAATGAATATAACATATTGGCATATTGCAAGTACCTTTTACACCTGTAATTGATTCAGATATATTCAACCATAAATGTCTAACTTCCAGGCAGTGATGTCCATTCTATTCATTGTTTTCTTTTCAAGGAAATGAAATATGCTCTTGAAAGAATCTGAAACCTCTCAAAATTCATTAACTGCTATAGAGGACAAAATATATATCCACATTGAGGGTTGTAGCATTTTACTTTCTTTATACATAAATACCACATAACTATAGAGGACAAAATTCATTACATAAAGTAAACTGAACTGGTCGTTAAGGGAAGAAAGATAAGGGGAAAAAAAGCAAAAGAAAAGAGTTGCATACCTAAAGCACTAGAAAGCTGATCTCTGGTCCCCTGAATAAAAGAGTTCCTAAATTCAGCAATGGCTTTTTATATTCTAAATCCAGTATTCTTTGCTAGATAAAATGGCAGTATTACCTGGGAGTAGATTTTCCGTGCTCCTTCCAGCTGAGACATCTCTGCATCAAATGTATTGACCATCTCCAAAACCTCAGGTGTACTGACAAACCGCACAAACCTGAAAACAATAATTTCTAATCATATCAAAAATTAAACTGAAGATAAACGATTTCTTCTACAACAATGGTGTGGGCACAGCCATTAACCTCTCAAGGGTTCCTTTTGTGAACCAAGTCTCAGCATTTTTATGTCTCTCAACTTCAAGCTTGATTGAATGAACTGTTTGTGCTACCTGCTCTTCAGCAACCTTCAAATGAGTCACAAATGGCTTTACTAATCCTGAAGCAAGCTTCTCAGTATTTCCACTCCTTGACACAAACAATTCACATCTGCCAAAAAGGAAAAGATAAATGTCAAAAGCTGCATCTAGAAACACAACCAGAACATCGAACTTAGTAAATAGGCATCCTCACCTTGAATGCTTTGGTGACAGTTGAAATATAGCATAGTCAAGTGGTGTGTCGGATTTCATTTTCTCTCTATTGTATTTACAGTATGTCCCTGTTCTCTAACCTCCTCATATAATCAGATGTTCTCTATGGATGGATCCCAGATCCTCCAATTCTTGACTAATCAAATCCCAGAAGCAGCAGCACATCAATCCAGAAAAACCCAAGCCTACCATGCAACCTCTGGTAAAAGAAAGGAAAAAAACAAACGAATTACCATTATGGCAATTGAATAAAGTTTCCTAAATACGAGTTAAACTCCATATATGTAAATCCACAGTGAAACCAATACTTTATTAATCCACATTGCAAATCCAAATGAACAACAAGTAGAAAATAAATAAATGCTTGAAAAAGTAGATGACGGTCAAAATCTACTAGTTTTTATACCAAAAGACTCCCCGAAGATATCAACCGATCTTTATCCTGACACCCAACTCGAAAACAAAAATGCACCTGAAATTAACTGCAATTTTAAAACAGAAACCAGTAGCACACACGGAATAACCAAACAAACCCCAGATCTGATTCCGTTAAAATCCAACCCCAAATACACAACCAAACCAAACCACTAACAAAACACTAAAAAACCAAATTCAAATGCCAAAACAAACAAAACCCATTCAGATAAACACACACAATAGCACATTTTTGCACAAGAATGCACCACAGTTGCTGTCAAGAATCCAAAGACCCGACCATTTAAACCCAGAATTTGAGAGAAATGCGGGTTAGATCATACCTGAGAAACCAATCAGTAAGATCCCGGATGGATGAATAGGATTCTATGTTTTGGGTTCTTCAAATGGGTACCAGCATTTGGGTTTTATCTACACTCCTTTATATTCTATTTTTGTGTCTTCTAAGAGATTATCTTTTTGGGTTTTTGGGTTTTTTTAGCTCTAAGAAAACTTGAACAATGACGAGATAGTTTTTGCTTTACTCATTTCTCAAATGCCAATCTTTTTCTTTAAAAAAAAAAAAATCCCCCTTCTCACTCTCTTTGGCTTTGCTTGCTCTCTCTCTCTACACTATACAGTAGAGAGAGAAAGTGATGAAGGCCGTGTTCTGTTTCAGACAAAACAAGTCAATGATTGTAATTTTGAGTAATTTTAACAACAATTGAGAGACAAAGACTCTCAGCTACTGTTCTAAATTACCAAAAGCCTCTTTGAGTGCACTTGAAGGAAATTTACTATCCTGTCCACACCGTTCTTCATCTTTTTATGTTTTAATGGTGTGTGGTGTCATCATTTGAATTAATATTGTCTGCTTAGCTAGAAAATGACAAAAAATATTAAATCGTTTAAATTTAAAAATTAGAAGTTTCTATTTGTAACCGTCGTAAAATATAAATATTAAAATTAAAATTAATTTCATTTTATTTTAAATTGATAAAAATTAAAACATTATTATTTAGTTTTTTATTAGTTATACTCATTAATTTTTATTCACAAACAATATTAAGTATGGTTATATTTTCCTTTTATATTTATCTAAATTTTATAATATTAAAAAATGATTTCACATGTAATAATTTTAAAATAAAATTCATCTGTATTTAAATAATAAAATTCATATTATAAGTGAATAATATTATTTTTAAACTAATTTTTATATGATAGACAAAAGTTAAATATATTTAATAAAAATAAAATAAATTATAGACTATAAAATGAAAATTTATTATTAATGATAATATTAGACTTCATTAAAATTTCAGATTTATTTAAAAAAATATTTAATTAAAAATAAAAATAGAAAAATTAATGATATCAAAAGAGGGATATCATAATAAATAAAAATGAATATATACATATATATATATTAAAAAATTTTAATATATCTATCCGTATTGAATTACAATTTCAAAATATGTAAATTAAATAAAATTTTTTAGATGATTTAAAATAAATAGATTAGTCTAATAGATATTAAAATTTAGTAATATATATATATATATATATATATACACACGAACTATATTTTTAAAAATTTAAAAGTATTAATCATGTAGTTATATATTAGTTATCAATTAATTTAAATAAAATTTTAAAAAACTAACAAAAAAACTAAAAATTCAAAAACATTGAAATTTATAATTATCTATTTATATACTAATTATTCAAAGAAATATATATATATATTAAATTATAAAAATTAACTACAATTAAAGATATTTTAGAATATCTCGAATTTTATTAAAATTTTAGAAAATCTCATTATTCCCCTTATTCTCATTTTTATATATAATATAAATAGGTATAGAGATAAATTTAAAAAAAATCAACCTTTAAATTTTCAAATTTACTGTTCAACTAAAAAAAATATTTTGATATTTTTAAGTTGCTTTATTATTTTTAAATAGACATATAGTAAGTAATTAAATTAAATACCATCTAAGAATATTCAGAATTAAGTATTTTAATTTTTATTGCTTATGTAAAATAACATATTTCTAAAATACAATGAAGATATTTTTCAAACAATTTATTTTATGTTAGATTAGTTGTAATATTGAAAATACAAGTAAAAAATTAAAAAAATAAATAATATTTACCCGTTATTCAATTTTAAGAGCTATACACACTCTAATATAAAAAAATAAAAAAATGGCTGAGTATGGAATTGATTTTCTAATATTTTTATCCGCTTCATGAAGTTAAATATTAATTACTCTCATTTGCATTCAACAAAACTTTCTTTTTTTTTTTCTTCTTTCTCATTGAAGCAACTTTAACTATCAAGGGAATGTAAAATAGATAATGAAATTTTTCGAAAAAAAGAAAAGAGAGAAAAAGAAAAAGCCCTAGCCATTCGTCAAGGGCATAGTTGTCGGGTAACTCCGCAGCGACAACCTAAATGGAATAGAGCTGCAATCAGAATAAGGGTTATTTATGTAATTGCAAAGAAAATCAAGGGTGAGGTCAACTATCTACATTCTCTGCGAAAATCAGATTCTAAAATTTAACGGTTCTTTAAAATAAAGTTTTGAAAGAGATGGGCAAATCGTGCAATTCAAGCAGTGTTTGGTTTTTATTTCTAATCAATTATAGTTTTACCGAATTGCCCGCTTTCCAAGACGCATTTCATATGCTACTGTCCATTCACACATTGACATCTGTCACTCGCGTTTGTGTCAGCACTAAATAATTCGTAAGATAGTATCATCTTCAATCTGAGTTCCTGCCGCCAAAATTTTAAAAATAAGTTAACGAAATATTAATAATTATTAATTGTATAATCCATGGGAAGTTGATTTAAGTGAAAATGACTCAATTTCTTTCAAAACATCCGTAGCATAAACTAAAAAAAATATTTATACCATCATACTTAAATTTTTCTTTTAAATATATATATATATATATTTATGCTTTGACTCAAATGATGCTCCTTAAAACCTTACTATATAGAAGAGAATTATTTTAAAAATTAATTTTTTTAAAATAAAAAATAAATTATTAAAGCAATCTATCTTCCAAATAAAATAGTTGAATTAAATGCATGATAATTAATAAATTAATAAAAGAAATTCGACCATTTTTGGCATTGGGAAAATTGAAAGTGAAGTATCCCTGCCTTAAAAAGCCTTTACCATATGAACTCATCGAGAAAAAAGCAAGCAAAAACTTTTTGTGCAATGAAATCTCAACCATTCAAAATTTTCCAAAACTTGGAATTTTTTTTCTCTTTTTATAAAATGACCAAAAATTCTGTCACATGCTCCCTTTGTTGACAAAAAGAAAATACATATAAATTGCTTGGTTACTTTTCACATGGTAGGACCAATATGGCAATATTAGAGTTTGTGTTTTGACATTCTTTTCCTTTTACACACAAACTTCATTTTTTACGTGGCCAATCAAACAGTTAGAAATTTTCATATTAAATTATATTATTGTAGACTTTTTTAATAAAATTAATTATTTTAGTAGGTGTAACTATTCTATTTTACCAGTTATTACTTATTTATCGAACATTAGAGAGTAACGTTTGATAATTTACTCCCTCAACCTATAAATATTAATACAGATGCTACGCCATTGAATACTAGTACTTTCCTTTATTCATTTAAAAAAAAAAGAAAGAAAGGATGAGATATGAAAATATACTTAAGTGGTTGGAATTTAAGACAGTGATTTTCATTATTTATTATTTTGGATAGATAGAAATAAATCACTAGCAACAAAATTTGGTGTATTGTTGTTACATGTTCATGATCTACACAAATTTTCAGACTGTCGAACATGGGAGTAGGAAACTGCAGCAAACATGGAGGAACTTTCCTTGACATGCCCAGCAATTTGGCCCTCACAAGAGAGTTGTGCATCTGCCCAGCTGAAAATGATGTTGAGGGAGTTGCCTGCGCTTCACGCAGATGTGTAATATATATTTATTGAAATAATGTTTTATTTGCTTTGATTATCAAATAGTAGATTAAAATATTTAATTAACAGATTGTAATTGACTTGAGAAATATATATTATAATAAAACTACTAAATCAACCGCTCAATTGGTGTTTCAGTACAATAATCTTTTTCACGTTAGAACAAATAAATATTAGATTGATAAATAATTTTAATTCGACATTAGATTGAGAAATAATTTTTTTAAGAGTATCATTTTTATCGAACCCCAAGATATTCTTAACTTTCTTAACAGAAATTTCAAATTTCTTAGTGTTTTTTACATTTATATGAAAAAAATATTAATTGCAAATATTAATTGATATATAGTTAATAAAACTTTTTAAATAATAATTTTACAGTTTTTATTATTTGGTAAATGTTTAATTAATATAATTTTATAATTTTACAATATTTTTCTCTAGTGTTAATTTGAAATTTTAATTTTAATAAATAATATGAAAAATAAGTTCATTTACTAAGGGATTATTTTTTCCGTATGGCCGTAATAGATAAGGCGTGCTTGATTGATTTTATTGGCTGTGCTTTGCTATACGTAGTAAGTATTTGTAAATTAAAAACTGATTTTTTTTTCAGAAAAAAGAGAAAAAGAAAAATGATTGGTTTGTTCATATCCATTTTGACAATTTTTCCGCCAATCCAGGTGTCGGACAATAAGTCACCCCCTGTATGCTGTGTCGTTTAACCAAAAACTTCGAAAAAGACTAAAAAAGTGGTAAAAAAAACATACGGCTGTTAATCTTATATATGACTGACACGTATGCTGTGTCGTTTAACCAACAATTCTTTTCCAAAAAAAACATAAAAAAATCATTTGTGGGTTTTTGTATTATGTGATTGACTGACACGTGGGATAAAAATATGACTAGCTCTAATTTGCCCATCAAAGTCTTATATTTACACTCTTACCCAATTTACGCGATTGTGATACAATTATTATCATCTGATTGAGATTAATTACCGAAACAAAAAATTTACGTAAACAAAGACCTTTTTACGTGATTTTGAGGTTAACCTACGGCTGTTAATCTTTCCTTTGCCATGATTAAACCAATTTGACGGTTCTGATACACATGTTGATGGACCCCACCATTAAGATCGCCACATTGGCAGAATGTGGTTTGTGTGGGGCCGGGACTAGCTATCAATTCTTGGTGATGGTTGGTTCATTTAAAATCATTTGAGATCCAACGGTTTTGATTCCGTGATGAATGTATTTCTAATTTTCTACAACAACCTTAGATTTTGAATTTAAAATTGGGCCCACTAATTGTATGGTCGGCGGAGGCTGATGCGTAGAGCAGAATAGCCTTTGGCCGCAATGCAACAAACGGTCAATTTTGCATCGTTAGTGATCGACAGCATTAGCATTTGGATTTGCTCTTTGAATATTCTTTTGGAAAAGGAAGTACTTTTAGATAGCACAGTATAGGATAAACAGGCAAATGTTGGACCGCACTACATTAGAGTCGCATCACTTGCTAATTTACTAATATTTGATTTATATAAAATTATATTTTTTTTCAAAATTTCAATTTCATTAATATAAAACTTATTATTAAATATATGCAGATATATGTGAATAATTTTTATTATTGTTAGTAGTAGAAAAAAAATTATTTTAAATGAAAAATATATAAAAACTTCACCTTAAGAGCTTGAAAATGTATATATTTTTCTCTTTATAATTATTATTATATAGCATTATAACATTGCGCATGTGGCATCCCGATCCGGCAAAACGATCCTAAGAGGACGGGTAGAGAGGATTTTTGGCGAGCTTTTAGGATGATAAACTAGCTGTAGTGGAATGCAAGACACATGAATGAATCGGATCATATATTGAAAAGTGATAACCAATCATCAGAGATGTCTTTTAGTGGAATGGCTAGAGAGTTGGAAGAACTCTAAGATTAAGCGTGCTCACTTGATAGAAATCCTAAGATTGGTGACCTCCTGGTAAGTTTTCATTTCACCTGCGGAACAAAATCCGTGCGGATCTTGCCCATCTAGTATGGGATGAAACTGACTTAATCTAAAGCGAATAATTTGTTTGGTGGTTAAAGTCAGGGCGTTACAGCGCACAGTGACAAAATTAAATATTAATCAATAATTTTTCTAATTATGGAATGTATGATAATATATAAATAAATAGTAAATCACTTAGATAATGAAGTTTAATTATTTAAAAAAAATTTATTTTCTACTCATAAAGTTTCATAATAATTCATATTGGACTTCATTTAAAAAGATCAATTTCACAATTTCTAATTGGATCTAGGAATTGAAAAACATACTTAATTTATTAAAAAGATTGTCTTAGAAAAAATACACTCATAATTGAATAAATTTTTATTTTTTAAAAAGTGTTTAATGTAAATAAATTAAATCAATCTCGTTAATTATTATGTAATGGTTTGTTAAGTTACTTTACACTAAATTCCATTTATTTGGTTAATAAAAAAATTTTTAAAAAGTGAAAAAATATTTATTATTTATATTCTCCTCTGTTTAAATTGAAAATACATAAAATAAGTAAATTATTGATCAGATGAAGTTTACCACGTGTTAAAAAAAAAGAAAATGGTGGATTGTAAAAACAAAAAGGATAAAATAGGAATTGCAAAAAATTGAAATGATTTAATTGGCATTGTTCTATGAACAGTGATTTTGGTTTTGATTTTAATATACATAATTTCTTTATTGATTGTGAGAGAATTATGGAGAGGTAAGCAAAGTGGGTTGAAATAAAGTGATCGAAACCCTTCATCTCTTAATTAAAAATTTTGAATTTAAATTTTTTAATATTTTTGTTATTTCATATATTTTTTAAGTCTAGTAGATTAGTTTTTGCAAAATTGAGCCGTACCGTTAGTAATTTTGATTTAAATTCACAAGGTTGAATCCCTTTAAGTAGGCTGAGTAAATTAAAATGAATCACCTCAGTTTGATTCAATCAAATGCTTTGCAAATCTTTAGAAGAATTAGGCTTTCGCATTACAGTGATTAAAAACAATAAATATATATGGAGATAAGGAATTGGTTGATTGATTTAAATTGAATTCAATTGGGGTCCAAAATTCAAAATATCTTTGTGGATATAATCCTAATATTGTAAATATAATGTAAATTAAATTTATTATAGAATACAAAATACGAAAATTTCTCATTGGGATACGAAAAATAATTATCTTTATGCTTTTTCTTCACTTTATTTTCTTTTTATTATTAAAAAGACAATGTATATGAAGGTTTCTACTCTCAGTTTTCTGCCAGTTGGTATCTAATAATAAGTTAATAAATAAATAAATAATAGTGTATAACATGGGCTGGATTTTCAAAAGATGAGATTCGCGTCCAACAGCCCAGTACGCCTTGGAACGACGGTGGCCTTCAAAAATTTTGGCGGTCGTTTATTGTTAAGTAGGGTAACGACAGAATCAAAATATGGTGTGCCTAGCATGGCATTTTTGTCGTCAATCGTTCTTGTTAACCTACTCAGTGCTCTCGTCAATCGCTCGTCAATAAGCTACAGGTGCAGTTCTTCTTCAACTTTCTTTGTGGACTCTTATCCTTTTTAGATTTTCTATTTGTGACTGTATATATATATACACACGCCAAATCTACTTGAAAGTTTCAAACTTCGTGAAATTTTTGAATGGGTCGGAATGGTCACACAGAAGGGCGTCGAAGAGTTCGATTTTGGGTTCATTATGTCGAATATAAACTCTATAGTTTACCTACGGCAATTTGGAGCTGCAGGATTCCTTCTGTGTAAAGTTTCCTTCTTATACTATGTTTGCATTGAGGATCATTTATTTATGAAACTCATCACTAGCTGTCCTTTGATTGATGATGTTTTTCTATTTCAAAGTTGGGGCATAGAAAAGGTACAAAATTTCGGACTCCCGGAGCTCAAGAAGTTAGTAGAGGATTCAATCAATTCATATTTCATTTCCCTCGGAAGATTTAAGCCACATTTTCCTACCCTGTGTGTGTTTGAGAATATGATTCTGAGAGATTCCAAGAATAAACTTCTATGCAAAAGTCATGTCATCCGAGATAGATATCGAGCAAATCTTAATAGATGTGTCTTGTGTAGTTGCAATAATTAAGCAATTCTAGTGCCATGCTTGATGAGTAATGTGTTTTTTTAGCAGCATAACTGAGTCCTCCATTTCAAATAAACTCCAGTGGTCAAGGAAGCAGTTAATGGAATCATTGCTGGTCAAAGGCTGAAGCAAATCTATTTGGATCTTTTGTCTAGGCTTCTGTTTTGGACAGAAATGGGTACAACTTGCCATACAGAATGGCGTTAAAGATTTTGATTTTCTTGTTTTACTTGATGGTTTTTGGAGGTAACAGTGACACCGGACAAAAATATAGTTTGACTAAAGAAATTTTTGCTGCTACATAAATAAACTGTCTTGATGTTATATGGCTGCAATTTGAAGCTTGAGGAGTCTTACGTATAAAGTGCACTCGCTTATTAATTCCTTTGTCTTCAGAATGTTTGCACAGAGAATCATTTATTTAGGGAATTTATTGATGGCTGCCCCTTGATCAAGCATATTTGTCTATTTAATCATACATTGAAGTTAATACGAACGGAAAGAATATCATGAGTTATGAGCTACACAATAAGGATAGTCTTCCTCTTTTACTCACTAAATTGATGAAAAACTCTCAGTGGTCGAGGCATCCCCCTGTAAGTGAGAATACCAAGTGGTGTACCTATCTTTTTCAGCAAACAAAATATACATAGTAATGCAAAGATAACATGCGTTTGTCTATATTTTTACATGTTATTGTTAAAGGAAATTTGAATTTTAATGTCTAAATTAACGTGTGGTTCCATTTATGCTGGTGCAAGTTCATTATAATTAGCATTTAATTACAGTTAGTATATTTGTCATTTAATTCGGTTCATTAACTTGCATTCGTGTCATTAAGTTACTTCATGAAAGTTATCTTTTGCACCTATAAATACCCTTCAAGAAGTGAAAACTACAATACATTCCGGGTTCAAGAGAAAAACCTGTTGATAAAGAAGTAAAGATCAGCAATAATTCTATGCAAGTCGTTCTAGAGTTGGGGGTAAATTAAGTCTCCCCTTGAGAATAGGTTTCACTAACACTTCCACGACTGAGTTGCATTTGAGTCTTCATCTCCATGTACATTTGCGAAGTAGTATTACACAATCATGAGCTGTTTTATGCAGTGGCAGTAAAAGCAGAAATCTTTTACACAATGACAACCAAAATTGAGAAATCCCGGGCACTGGAACTAAAGCATCCAGCAAAAAATTCACTTCATAATTCCAACTGTTATAAAGTAGCACACAGTTCCTGAAATTCTTACCAGTAGAAACTGCATATGCTATTACATTGTACACGAAAGACTTATATTGACATTCATTCACTTAAAATATAGTCTAGAAGTTGCCAGCAATCAGTACCAACATTTTGGAAGAAAAGCAATAAGAATTAATCAATTCTCTTATCCCTACACATGCTACAAAAGTTAAAAGAACTGTCATAAATTAAGCTTCATAATCACTAAGCAGGATACATCCAACACTACGAGTTCCCAATAGTACAAAGTTTCTCCATATAATTCAATGGGTTATTTTTGTTTTACCCACATAACACAGAGAAAATCTAAAAATCTATAATGAAAAAAAAAAAAAAATCTAAACTTCGACTATAACCCATAAATCTACCATTCTTAGTTATCACTATCACTGTTGTTGTTATTATCATTGTGATTATGAATAAGATTGTTACCACTATGGAGGTGATTACTTCCATTTCCCCCTTTTCTTCCACGCTTCAACTGCGAAATCTCCATTTGAGTCTTCATGAAAAATTGCATCCTCTGCAACTCAAGCTCTTTAGCAAATTTCATCCTAGCCTTTTCCATCTCCACAACTTGTTGCAATTTAACACTCTCTGCCTGTTCATATGCTTCCCCAAATTTCAATATCGCTTGTGTCAACATTCTAATTGAATTGCCCCATCCCTTCTTTTCCTTCCCTATTTTTGTATTTACTCCTCTTTGAACCACCCTCGGTTTCTTTTCCGGTGGTAAACTATCATCTGAATCAGGAAAATTCTCCTCCTCTTCATCGGAAGATGACTCTGTCTCCACCTGATTTCGTTTTCTAAACTGAGGTTTCGCATTCTGATTCTTTGTAATTTGATTGTTCTTTATTTGGGCCTTTCCAAACTGATATTGATTAGACCCACTGCGAATCCCAATAACAGGAATTCCTACGGGAACTTTGTTAGACAAAGAAGCAGCTGCAGCAGTAGCAGTAACAGGGATTTTAGCAGTTGGACCAATTAACTGATCTAGCCGTTCGAAAAACGGCCATTTACTCGGTCCACTACCTGCAGCAATCTTCGCCTTCTCTAATTTATACTTCTTCTTCACCGTATCAATCCGATTCTTGCACTGAATATCAGTCTTCGCCGCCTTTGAATAGTCCTCTCTGCTACTTACGATATCTGCCACTTCTTTCCAGTGCTTTTGCTTTAGATTTCCTCTGCTCAGCTCTAAATATCTCTCTCCCCAAGCGTCTATGAGAACCGCTGTCGCTCCTTCACTCCAGCAGTCTTCTCTACCGCCGCCGTTGGTCTTTGGTTGCTGGATCGGGATGATGGCTAAGCTATTGCTGTTAATCCGTTGCGGAGATTGCTGCTGCTGTTGAGAAGACGGCGGTGCGGCAGCAACTGTCACAGTAATTCTTCCGTTGGGCGGAGACGGCGACGGAGATCCGGTGGCCGCTGAAGCGTGTGACTGAATCTCCTCATCGTCGTCCATTGCAAAGTACTCGGAACAATCAACGGCTCAGATCTGATAACCTCAGATAAACAAAAAAGAAAAGAGAGAAACCAAGAGAATACAAGGAAATGTTGCGTATATATATACACACACACACACACGAGAAACGTTGACGGAGGAAAATGGGAATTGACGGAGAAGGAGAAGGTGGGGTATGGAAAGAGGAATGGGAGGGACACGTGGAGAGAATTGAAGTTGGGAAAGTGGTGAGGTGGAGGAATATTATTGGAAAAGCGTGGAGATTTCCGTCACCGGCGTGATGGGAGAGTTGCCGGCTTGGCAGTTGAAGAGCGCTATCGTTTTCTGAGTGTTGAATTGACGGAAAACACCATGGTGTTTAATTGGAATTAACGGGACTGCCTTTTCGCAGGCGCTTGCAGGTTCCCGGTGCTCAACTTTTCCCTAAAATGCCCTCTCGTGGTAAAAAGTAAAACTAAAAACTAAAAACTAAAATAATTTCTCCTACGTTGTTACTTTAACTTAACACTAATCATTTTATCATGTTTATTAATTAAAAAATTGTCCAAACTTAAATCATATAATGCTAAAATGACTTTTATTAAATTTTGAGTTAAACTTTATTGGAAAAATGTTTCTTATTGTTATACAAATTAAAATTTGAATTTTTTTGTTACAAATTAAAATATTTATGCACAATAAATGTTAATGGTAAGCCATATGATAATCGGTGAAATTAATTAATTTTCTTCATAGAAATTTATTAGATTTTTAATTAGTTTTACTATTAAAAAAATTAAAGTTTGTTTTTTTTATTTTACAAATTAATACTTAGGTACCATAAATTGCGTTAATACTAAGTTGAGGATAAATTACCCCATTTTTTATAAAGAATTTAGATCATTAATTAGTTTTTTAATACCTTTCAAATGATCAAAGATGAATTTACTTCAACTTGTTTTTTTTTCAAAAAAAAAAAAGGTTAAAACGACTGTTTAATTTGTTGGGGGTAATATGGTCATTATGTCAAATTAAACTTCCAGGAAGACTGAGAACTTTGTGAAGTAACTCCGGAGGTTACAAGAACCGGTGAGCAGTGGTAACGTGTCGACTGAAGGAATGAACAGTGGTAACCGAGAGTGACCAGCAGGTGAGATTAACGTAAAGCCGCCGACGGCAACCGACAGGTGTAGGTGACCAAAGAGCATAAATAGGAAAGAAAAAGAGAGTTCACATGAGTCGTGAAGTGCGACGGTCAGAAAATGCACGGAGCTAAGAAAGAAATAGGTATTGGTTAAAGGTGACGTGTTATTGCCGGTAATCCAAAATCGTCTGAGTTGTAATAGTGTATTTGTTGGGCTGCTGGTTCAATTTAGGATTGATTTCCCAGTAGGTGCATTTCTCATGACCTAATTCGACAATAGCTTTTGAGGTTGGGTTTGGTTTTAGACAATAGCTATTATTTGGGCTTTCTTTTACGATGGGCTTATAGCGGGTCTCTCTTCTTCAAGCTTTGATTATATACATCTCATTTTATTGATTGAACATTGAGTTGAAAATAGCAATAATAAATAATAATAAGCTTTAATTAAGTTTGATTGAAAGAGGACAATCCATATAAACTTTACAATAACAACATGAAAAAGAAAAGGAAAAAAAAAAAGAATACAAACACCCCAACCGAAAATATATATATATATATATTTGGTGAAGATAACAGCTCTGTAGCTCAAATCTATATCAGGAGAGCCGGCCGGTTTTCCTACTCCATTATTCCTCTCTCACGAACTTCTGGAAGCAATGGTTTGGTTCTTTTTCTGGGTATCAATTAAGATATAGATATATATGATATGATATGATATGATGATAATTAGAACATAGAAGTTCTGTATTTACAAGAGTTTAATTACAAAATATAATTAGTTGTTGGCGATTCTTAAGGCAAAATCGTCGATGTTTCCTCTCTCAACGATCCAAAACACTCGTCGCAATCCTGCAACAAAAACAGAGATACCCAAAGACATTAAAGAAAGATCTAATACAATTTTTATAAAGAGAAAAAGGAATATGAAATGCTCAGACAGACAAATAGTGTCAGCGCGGTCCGAATGCATCCATAGATGATTTTCTCCTTGTCAATCTCTTGAATTCACCGCTTGGTGTTCCAGCTGCATGCAAATTTCAGATCAAGATCGAAACCAAATACGTAAAATTCTGATGATTGATTTATTAAATTATTAAAACTTACGCGAAAAAGGGTTGCGAAGAGTGGAAGGGGTGCGAGGAGTGCAAGGCGAGTCAGGAGCCGAACCAGGATCAAGAGAAATGTTCTTGAAATTATTGGAATTAGTTCTAAGAATTGTAATGCTTCGAGTGATAGGCAGATCCTCGTCGTGATGAGGAAAAACAGGTTCTGGAGATGATCGCGGTGCGCCTGTTGCACCTGAGAATGAATCATACTTTCGCAGTTTGCCCAGCCCTGATTCGGGCATTGGCCCTGCTAGCGTTTCGTCCCACAGCTTATGGAGAAATCCCATTTTTATTAATTATATATAGGATATATATATATATATATATATATAATCTCAATGAACAGGTTTTGTTTTTTGCGTTATTGAAAGGACTGTTACTGAGAAAGGAGATGGGGCGAAACGCAGAGAGAAGATAAGAGAGGAGGCTGAAAGAGGTGTTTATTATTATTATTATTGCTATATACTGTTATTCTGAGATGGAAATGGTGATTTAGGTTTTTTTATAGACAGAAAAAGAAGTAGTAGTAGAAGAAGAAGAAGAAGAAGAAGGGATAAGGTGGTACTCGGGGTATTGATGGATCTAACCATACAATGACTCCGGCTACTTTGGCTTTCTTATAAGCCGTTGATTTTTTTTACCTTTTCTCTTTTAACCAATATTTGAATAGAAATGCTATTTTTAGTTATTATATTTTTTTTAATAACTACTGTTTGACTGTTGAATTGAATGCTGATCGTTCAAGAAAACAAAATGAAATATTAAATTTGGTCATTTCTCTCATTAATATAAAACAAATTACTATTAAAAACATAGCAAATATCTTTTTTATATTTATATAGCAAATCAACCAAATAGCATTTGATGAAATTAATTAAAACTACAATTTATTTATTTATTTTCAAATTCTATATAAGACGAAAAATGATATTTAGATATGTTTTTTAATAATAATAACTTTGAATTTTAAATATGTGAAATTTATTTGGAGATACAGTCATTTCTATTATGAATCTCATATTAGTATTTCATTTAAATTTATTAATTATAGTAATTAAAACATTACAAATATTACCAAGGGAGTTAAGTAAACTATTTAAATTTTAATTAACTTATAAACCAAAATGGTCGTTTGGTGGGCATTCAATTACTAATAAATTATGAAAGTTGGAAAACGAGAAAATAAATAAATAGCCAACTAATTTGGTGAAGCCGAGTGGATGGACCAAAAAAAATTATTAATTAAGCCCCAAAATAATAGGAGGGTTGGATGACGGACCCCACATACATTTTACTTTCGAGTGTTTACACGTCAACTGGATACGATTGGATTTTGTACTAAATCTCAGATCCATCAACGGTGAGCGAGTAGGATGGAATGTTAAATCGCTGTTGACCCCACCTGCCTAGTCACGTGCTTCGTCCAGTCATTACATCTACCTGCGCCAGTAGGATGCTCATTTTATTCCATCCGATCAATTTTTGAATTAAATTCAAATAAAAAAAAAAACTCACCGTCCGCAGATCTTTACTGAAAAGTCTCGAATTCAATTTTTAAATATAGAGTTTCTTCACACGCTCGAGAACATGCATTTTATCGGTGCGCTTTCACTAATTTCAACGTGAAAATAAATTTTTTTATTTTATATAATATAAAATTAAATTAGAGTATCATAAATCAATTTCAATACTGCTCGTGCATGTCCATCATATTTGGTAAATGTCCCTACAAATTAACAAAGGATAATTTTCAATATGTAAAAGGACTTATATTGGAGCTTATGGTTGAATGCAATAATTCAATTGGGTTAGGTTTGTGATAGTGATAGAAAGCATTTATATTTTTCATTACAACTTCTGTACGACAATTGGCTTACAAATATAGTGTTTCAAAACCTATGTGCCTCGTACTGATTTTTCTTTTTTTTATCGGAAGATAATTAATTATTTAATCTCTCAAATTTTAATCAAAATTACTAATTTATTTATTTTCGGATCAAATTATTAGTTAATAGCTAAGGTTTAACCTCTCAAACTATTTACTCATTTTATCGATAATTTTTATTGTTGAATGAGAAATAATTAAATAGTCAAAACTCAATAATAAAAATAATATTTTTGGACGAGATGATTAAATAATTTAACATGATTAATTAGCAATTTAGCTTATTCAAGCCCATAATTGTAATAAATATATCACAATCGTGGGCTGCGGCCTCTAAAGCGGGTTTTTCGGAGACAAGAAGGCTGTATTAAGGCCCATCTGGGTGGACTAGCGTTTAGGCCTTAGAGGAAAACTCTATTTGGTCCTCCGTCTTCGTATGCATGTAGGGGTGAGGCGAGCTACTTTGGGTCATGAGCCAACGACATGTAACATATTAAATAATTAATAACAATAAGATATGGAAAATATAAATATAAATTATTCTATAAAAATTCATATACAAAGAAAATATAAATATATAATCGAAATTAAAATATTAATATTTCACTTACTATGTACTTGCAGAATTAATTTAAACTTTTTTGCATTTTTAAATAGCTCTATCTTTATAATTAGGATGAAAAATATAAAAATCCCGCATAATTCAAGTAGGTTGTAAATTTTTTCTTGTTTTCGCAAGCGGGTTTAAATTTTTTTGGTCGTTCTGATAATCACCCTCACGTAGTTAATGAAGATGATGCTGGCACTAACCCACTTGCAAGGAAAAATAACCGGGGAAAGATCGAGGATCGAGGATTTTTCCAAGACAAAGCATATATGATTTATTCTACCAGCAACTTGCTAATGGTGCATGCTAATTCAAAGTCACAGCTTGCAAGTTAAGTATGAAGTTTTACCTGCAAAGTCTAGTCTATAAGTTCAACTTGTGGTGCTCTTTTATCAACTTGTCGTATTTTAGGGAGGCTTCGTCTTGTAATGGCTGATGCGTCCATCAATATTACAAGTGTGAGGTGCAAGTTGAAAGCTTATAAAGACAACAAATATAAGTATAATTGGAACATGATTGATTATAAACAAACCACACAACATATGTACGTAAAATGCTAATTTCCTATTAATTGATAATTTTTTAATGTGAATTAATTTAATAATGTGTTTTTCAACTTTGAGAAGCGGTCTCCAGCCTCCATGGGCTTCCCCATCCTTTATGCCATTTATAGTAAAAAATTTTCAACTTGATAAATTATTGAAGAGTTCTACATAACTTAATGATGGAACTGTTTATGTTTATAATGATTAAATGTGACTGAAAGTCATAACTACAGATATTTCAAGCTAATAGAAAGCTATGATGTGGTAACTGAATATAAATATTTTTTATTTTATTTGTTTAATATTGGAAGCTTAAGAATAGGAATTTGAGTTGCTGACTTTTCAACGTTAAACATAAAGCTTACTTTATTGAACTTCAAGATTCATTGTTTAGACATACTGCACAAAGCACAAAAGATTAGATAAAGTTCATTAATTAGAGAGGAAAAGGTGCAAGTTGCTCTTAGACCTTAGTTGGTTAGTTGCACAACTTGGGTTTGATGGAACAACGTGGAAAATGTGGAAAACAGAAGGCCCACCCAGTCTTTGGAAAATGTGGGACCCAGATCAAACTAACCATTTTTTTTTTCTTTTGAATTTGAGAGGGATGTGGGACCCAGATCTTTTGAAAATCAAGAGATGCGTTGGGGTCACTCGGTCATTCTCCACCTCTCACCATCAAACCTAAGACTAAAAGCAGACGAATGAGGCTTTTTGGGTCTTAACTCTGCAGCGGCAATGCCCATTGCGCCCTTGTGGGGCCCACTACCCACGTGCTCTCGGCACCATTACAGCGTCCAAAACCTTGACTCGGTGTCTCTCTTTATGATGCATAGATAATAAAGAGCAAGTTTTAGCAGCAAGAGAAAGACTAAAAAGAAAATTTCATTAGCCGTCAATCACATACAAGAACCACCAAAGAGGCTGACGGTTAGGAGCAAGAATACAAACTACAGGCACAATGGTACCAATTAATGAATGACATTTTGCTGTTTCTAAGACTAATTGAGGTTGGCTTTCAGTTTCCATGGAGTTGATGATGATGTTTTTGCTTCCTCCTTCAACCTTTTGATATGATCAAACAATTTGCCAATGAGCTTTTCCTTTTCTAATCTAATCTCCCTTCCAGTCACGAGGCAAAATAGGGTACATTAGGTGCCATTGCAGAGCTAATAGTGCATCATTACGAAGCAGAAATACTATGGTCAGGAACTTTTTGTTTCCTACCACTATTCCTCCGTCTCCTACCTCCGGCTTCTCCTTGAATTCCTCCCCTTGCTCCCTTCCCCTTCTTGAAATTTTTTGGGTGTTCCACCTGTCTTCATAACATCAAAACTCAATCAATATGATCATAACCCAACGTTCTTTGTTAATGTTATATGATCTCAGATAGTACTTACCCCGACAGAAAATTTCTGAAAGTGAGAACCAAAGCCAAGAGAGTCCTCTGCTTTAGATTCAACTACATTCTTCATATTAGAGGAATTTCGATTGTGATTTGAGCTGGAACTTTCATTAAATTTGGACATATAAGGAGAAGAGTTAGCAGCAGTAGCAGCTTCATAGCCAGTCCCAAACGACTCAATGTCCTCTTGAAACATTTCTTCAAATAACACTTGTAAATCCTCAAAACTCTCCCCTCCATTTTCCTGTCAAATTGACACCCAATCAATACCATTAAATTTTTAATTCTTTTCCATAAAAAAATTGAAAACCGCGGCCACATCAATTTTTATAAATTTTCTACTCTGCTCTCTACGCCCACAATGTTAACCATTTCCGCTCATTAGGTCCTCCTACGAATCAAAAGATAAATTTTTTACATATTAATCTCGTATTAAAAAAGATAATTAAATAAATAGGCCTACTTCGGTGGGTCCAGTCAAGGGCTCAATGTCCAGTACACGCTTTATTGCTCCTACAACAGAATGGTTGATGATTGCTTAATTTTTCTTGTTGGGCCCCATTTATATCCAATATTGGATGACATAGGATTCTAACAGAGTCCGTAAAAAGTTAGGCGTTAAAATTAAAAGTAGGTAAAAACTAAAAAGAGTCCATCAGAATTAATTTATGATTTTCAATTGGCTCACCTTTTCTTAATTTCTACACGAATCAAAAGTTACAGTTGGCTTTACACAAAAGCAAAAAATAAAATTTATTAATAAGTCTAATTAATAAAATGTCACTCAAATTCATCTCCCAACTTGATTTGACATTTTAATCTAATTTAGCCATTAAATTTATATCAAATAATTAGAAAAAAAAATTAAATTTCATCTTAAACTTATTTTACTTTTTATTTTTTTAGTACTAATGAATATAAATTTAAAATTCATAATAATTTTTTATAATATAATAAATTTATGAGTCTGTATTAAAATTTTTAATTTATTTAACATAAAAATGCACGAACTTCAAAAACAATAATCCAATTAAAATATTTAAATTAATACATATTTATAAACTCAATACCATCTATCAAGAAATAAAATATATTTCATATATAATATTTTTATAATTTATAATTAATTAAAATCTTAATAAATCAATCGGCTCGATCTCAATTACACTTTTATAAATTTTTAACCCTTTATTCTCAATTAAAATGATAATATTTAAGGAAAAAAAGGGGAAAGAAATGCATAGTGATAAAGGAATATAAAGCAAATAAGAAAAAAATGTTTGCAATGGAAAATATTTTACTTATTTATTTCTGTAAACAACATTTGCTAATTAACTTAACAACTAAACCTGATATTATTAGTTTATAAAAAAAAATAAAATGTTTGATTTTTATTCAGAAAAATGAAAATGAAACTATGCAAGGAACATCAAAAGTGTAGAGTAACAATAAAGGGAATAAAAAACTCACATTAGGCTTTGTTTGGCTCATCATAACTGCCATTTCATTCAGAAAATCACCCATGCCCTGCATGTAAAATTCAAAACAAAAAATTTACCATTCTAAGGGTTGGTTTGGTTTACATTCCAATAGACTTAATCACCAAATCAGTAATTTCTACAGAAAAAAAAATAATGTATTGGAACAAATCAACGAAAATTTCATTAATTGAATAAATTCCAAATTTAATTATAAAAAATAAAATAAAATAAAACACCATAAAAAAGAAGTCAGCTAAATCAAAATTGAGCACATTGCCATTGTTCCACTGTTCTTTTTAATATATAATATATCTATTATAAGAAGAAAATGAAAAGGGGAATCATTACAAAATCCAAGAAACGAAGGAAGAAGAGTACATTTTCGTCGTCATCACTGTCATAAGCACCTACATCGTACAGAAGCCTCTTGTTGATATCAGAGAGAACTGTACATAAAACAGAACACAACAGAAAAAAATAGGTTATAAAAATGATAAAAAACAATCATCCTCTCATGCCAGAAGACTACTATTTAAAAAGAAGAAGAAAGGTAAAAGAACAGGGACTTCGAAAAAAATTACCGGAGTAGGCCCGTTGTATTGCCTGAAAATTTTGTTTTGCTTCTTCTACAAACTTTGAATTTCCGGAAGCTGAACAGCGATCTGGGTGCCATCTCTATCCCAGACAAAGATAAATCTTTTTTACTATATAATAGAATCTTTTCTTTCCGGCTAAATTTTACTTTTCCCAGAAAGACTGTTTTTATTGATACCAAACCAACTTGCCAAATCAAAGCAAAAACACAATTTGAATCTAACCATTTTTTTGTTCTTTAAAAGAGAAAGCAAAAATACAACATCAAAAACCCATAAATCCATTTCATTATTCTAAGAAAAACAGGCGACTAATGTTTTGACGAAAACAGAGGAAAAAGAAGGAGACTGTAAGCCTGTTATGGAATTGGAGAAAGACCCAGTTGTTGATTGAGGGGGGAATAAACCGGAGAATAACAAACAAGAAGGGGAAGGCAGAGCAGAAGAGAGGGATTTAATTTAAGTTAAGTTAAGGTCTAACCAGTGCAAGTTTCTTATAAGCATTCTTCAGCTCTGTTGCTGTGCATTCCTTATTCAAACCCAGTACTTGATAGAAGTCTTTGCTTTTGCTTTCATCTTCTCCATTTGCCATTTCTTCTCCTCAAATAATCAAAACCCACACCAAAACCAAAAACCACAAAGATTTTTTCTTGTCGACAAATTAAACTAACCCAAAACCTAAAACACAGATCAAACAGAAACCCAACTATATATATGTCTATATAGATACATCAAAAACAGAAAAAGATTACATCTTTATCGAAGGAAGAACACGGAACCTCAGCCGCAGTTTATTTCGTAGGGGTAAAGATTGAAGAAAAGAGAAAATAGAAGAGGAAAAGAGATATTTCCTCCTCTGCTTCCTAAAGAGCTAAGGCTCAGGAAGTCTCCAGAAACTGGGCCATTTATATAGTTTGTTAGGTAATGTATAAATAAGTAAATTTAATTTGTTTATTTTAAAATTTTTATACTAATATAATTTTTAAAGAAATATCAGATGATAAGGTCAGGGGTTCTTGTGGACGGTAGAGATTCAAGACAGTAGATATTTTGGTAGATTTAAGGTGTCCAGAAGGTTCTGTGTTTGTTATTATTGGTCCTTTTTAGACAGCACACGTAAAACAATGGTCCCGCATTTTATTGTAGGATAATGGGAATTGTAAATTTGGGTTTTATTGGGTTGGGAATGGAATTTGGAGGGTGGAAGGTCCTAATGTTTCAAAGTTCATGGTAGGAATAGACTCCGTTTTGGAAAATATTATGAGGGTTCAAAGCCCCTGTCATAAATACGGATTGCAAATGGGGCTGATAACTAACTTGAATTTAGTCAATTTCATGAATGTTGCCACAGTTTTGTTCATGGGACAAAAATTTATTTTGCCCATCTTACATTGTTTATGTGTGAGCATTTTAATTTAAAACCGAGCTTTGAGTTTTGATAAATTTTGAGCTCGGTTTGTTGTGTAATATTCATTTTATTGCTCTCCAATTTGTTACAGATTTTATCAAAGATAATATTAGATATGGTGAATGCCACACCCTGACAAGCACCGACGGGTCCATAGAAAAACTAGAAATGCCCATGTGAAATATCAATTATCAGCCACAATTTTATTAGAATGAGCTCCAAAGCACATGCCTCTTCTATGTTATCACTAGCATCTCCCATTGTAGAATATCATGGAAACTATTATTAGCAGCTACAACTCCCCTTAATGAAACGCAGCACTTTGAACAAAACGAAACCGCAACATATGATAGCCTAGATTAATGAAACGTTGCACTTTGTATTAGTTATTCTAGAAGAAAGTCAGTAGCTAGTTGGTTGTAACTATTCCTACTTGGTATCTAGCTGTTACTAAACAGTTATGGAGTACGATCTCAATAAACCTGTATATAAACAATAAGCCAATAAGCAGATACTCAATAAGATGATTTCCAGAATTTTTCATTTCTGCTTCTAGATATTTTTTATTAACTATACGTCACTTTGCCTCCTATTTTATTAGCTACTACTACACACCTTCCAAAAATAACATAAATTCAAAACTGAGACATCGAAAATTATGATTAAATAAGAGAGATTTGAATTAATTTACACAGAAAATACACTTTCTTGCAATGGATGATTCTCCATTATTGCATTAAGCTTAATTATTGGAAAAGATTGCAAGAATTAATCAAAAGGAGATGTTTTACATGTTGCTCTAAAATAAGAAGCACAAAAGGGAAATATGGTTTTGCAACGAGCAACAAGTGGTTTATAAAGCAAGATAAGGGCGGTGGCGTCATAATAACCAGAGCTGCCATACCAATTATCAACAATGAACAAGCAAGCAGAGCTCTGTAGAGCTGCAACTTCTCTAGAAACACTGATTTTTGGGGCACATATGGCCAGTAATTGGTTTACAGAGAGAGAGAGAGAGAGAGAGAGATGATGCCATGACAGAGATAGATGAAGTGTGTGCTTGGAAACCATTTGTCCACGTCAGCCATCAATTTCCAAAACCCATAAGTATGTGGGGCCTTTTCTTTTCTAGTGGAACCCAAACTCCCCAACTTGTGGACATACCATCAAAATCAAAACCATCTCTGAATAAGAACAACAAAAGTTATAACGTCCCACTCTAGCACTTGTTGCTGCTGCTTTTGTTTTTTTTATCCTTTCCTGGATGTAATATGTATCGCTGAATGATTGACAGATTCCAAGCTGTAAGTCTGTACCCACTTACATTTGATTGACACATAAGAATTAAACTCAAGTAATTATAACAAAGTTCAATGAATGCAAGAAAGATATTTATGCTAGTGGGCTTTGTAGCACCCAGCTATCTTACAGTTTTTTTTTACATGAATGTAGAATGAATAGAAGGTGCAAAATGAGGAGATACAGATAAATATTTTGCACATAAGTACCTAAAAAATAGCCAATAAAAGTGGCTAGTGGTGACTGTCAAGTGGTTGTAAACAAAGAAAGACAATTGATAAGGAAAGACCTTGTGATAGATTACTAGCACAACTTGAAAGGTCGTTTTCATTCACCGTATAAATACATTGCAAAATCTTTTAGCATTAGGAATCAACAATCTTCTGTAGGTCCAATAACAAGCTGGCTGTTATATGATATAACCCCACTTCGGGAAAATCGTTTCAAAAACAGCACTGATTTTGATTGTTTCTTTTTCTTTTTTTCCCTTTTTCGCTAAATTCTCACTGTATAGTTTAGAAGAACAAGAATGTGGCCTAGTTCTTGGCATCTCTTGGGTTGTTCTCTCATAATAAACTGAACTCAATTTACTTCTCAAATGCGATAAAAACAAGCATGCCAAGCTCGAAAAGGTACAGATTGCAGGAGGGTATGAGAGGAAAAATAAAAAGTATTCTGAAAGTGAATGCGTATCAGCAAGTTTACCAAACTATAAATTCTGCAGCTTTATCAGAGGATTCCACATATTTTTGCATGCAAAATTATGACATCAGCATCATCTTGTGCAACATATTGTGAATACATCGTAAAACGGAGAAAACAGGGCTGCATAGTCATTTCAAAAATTGTCAAAAGCAGTTTACAGTGACTCACTGTGTTCTTAAGGCTATGATCCAATCGATTTCAACATTAAAATCACCGGGCCCAGATCTAGCACCTGGGATTCCACCTTCTGCATTAACTGATAGAGACATGCCAAGGCTACGGGACTGATTCATTTCCAGCTTTTCATTTATAACATTTCCTCTCCATGTTGGAAAATATCGAGCAAGAGGAATCTGAAAAAAGGTTTTTGGAAAGAAGGTAACAAGATCACTCACTCACCATTATTTTCTTTAAGCATATAAATGCTGGTACTATGAAAAGGTGATTTCATCAAGTAGCTCCAGCTTATTGTACAACGTTAATAGATTAAAGGATGGCCTCATCCATTACAACAGGCATATAAAACCTTTCACTTTAATAGCAGAGGTGAAGCATGTGTACTCCACAATATATCAATACCAAGTCAGTAACCGGTGGAAATGGTTTCACCAATAAACTTGGAAATTAATTTTCACTGTCAGCAATTAATAGTTAGGTGCATAACAAGCATTTGGAAACACTGATTTCATTTCATCTTCTCTTGCACTGCTATTAGCAGTGAATTTCATCTTCAACTAGCAGAAGCTTCATAATAATGCAGAGACCCATTCTCTATCCCATCATAATAGAAACAAATATAGGAGAATTCATGCGTACTAGTGATAACTGTAAATGAATCAGCTTGGTGTGTAACTCATCACGGTACATATCAATCAAATACAGTCAATAATATAAAGATCATCCACTGGTGCATGTAATGCAGGGTTACAAAGAACAGCTAATGCTGACATAATGCCTCAAAACATTACCATGAGGAAAACAGAACTTGCCTTTGCAATATACCAATTGTCTTTAGGTACAAAAACAAAAGCTTGCCATGAATTATCTTCCATTTGTCCAGGTGAATTTACCCAATTCTGTGTATACATCTGTATCATCAAATTTAGATGAGGGTTTGGCATTAAAACTCAAAGCAAAAGTTAAGATGTTTTAATAATAAAAAGAGGCCACAGCAATTGCAATGCAAGCTCTTTGTTTCTTTAATTACATTAATGAAGAAAAAAAAAACTCACAGTGTATATGTAGCATCTTCCATCACCTTTAAGCTTTAGAGCAATTGTATCATATGCATCTAAATCAATAAAACCTCCATTTGATATAGAATTTTCAGTCACATACAAGGAACTCGACTTCTCTCATTTGCTGCTTAGTTTCTCGAAGATGGAAGTTCTGAACTTGCCAAATTATCCTTTTAATGTATATTAGAATCACATTTCTTTTATACAAGTGGAGTCTTATTTGCACTGAATTCCAGGAGCACTTAAGACGGGTACTTAGAGGTCAAACTTCTCTTTTCGATTGGTCAAGATCAACTTCATTAGCAAGGAATTTGTCTCCCCGGGTTCTTGAAAGTCAAGTAGATGCCAAAAGGGTATGGTTTTTGATTAATAATTTTAGATTGTTCATTCTGTTTTTCAATCAATATGTAATTAAATTATTTAGTGGGTTGTTATCGTATCACCTGGTTTTAATTTTGGCTGCCTGCTTCCAGAAATTATCAACACCTGTTCTCATTTTTGTCATGTGGAAGTGGTTGCAGTTTTTTTAGGAGTATATCTGTGAAGATTCATTAAGTCATAGAACTGAACTGGTATAGGATATATTTGAAAATTCATTGGTTTTTTGTAGTTTGTTCAAATACCACAACTAGGACATGTTTTATTCAGCCGGGTTTTGCTGTCCATTGTTCTGTAATTTGGATTTGCTTAATCTCTTCTGTATTTGTTCATGTGCATCGATTTATCTATTTTAATTCCTTCCGGCACCGCACTGTGTTAACCATGACAACCCTTCCAGTTACAGTTCAATTATATTAGCAACTGTTTACTATGGCACGATTGGGAAGAATCGACCAGTTCACTGGAGGATAATTGTTTTATGTTTTTTCCCCTTTTCCCGTATCAGGATTGACTATAATAGCTAGAAAGCTTTAGCGTCCATTTCTGGACTTATAGCATCAATCTTTCTTAGTTTTTTATTCACAACTTCTAAGTTTAATCCGTGGGTCTTTTTTATTTGCAGGAACTGGAGAAAAGCCTAAAAGCAACTTGCGAGGAGTTCATTATGTCAGTCACTAAACTGATTGTGGATCCAATGCTGTCATTTGCTACCAAGGTTTACAGTTCTCATAATTAGTTACCAATAAACTAACTATTTTTGGATCTATACGCATAGAAGTGCATGAGCTGGCAAAATGGGCTTCTGATTTCTTAACTCCCTGAATAATAAGAGACAGGAGCAAAATTTTTTAACCTTCAACTAATTGGTTTTAGATGGACCTATCCCAGATATAATTATTTAGCCACAAACAAGTTCATGTGACTTTTCCTTCTATTTTGCTTTCCCTCAAGGAAGAGTTGGTTTTTCTTGGTGGGGTTAGCGTAGAGCATGCATGGTTAAGCATTAAACCAATGTCTTTCTTTGTATGACCATCTGCAAGCACGACTATTTTAATATGTATTTTCAGGTTACGGCTGTAAAAGTTGTTCTGGCAGTCAAAATCAGAAAAGAGAGTCAATTATGGCCAAACCACTGAAGGATCAAGCCTTTGCCAGTCCAGAGAAGGTGGCAGAACTTGTGCAGAAGGTATGTTGTGTAACCTAATTCTTCAACATTTTCATGTAATTTTCCAGATCCACTGTCTGGATTGATATTAAAAATATTTTTCTTTTTTTTCACTTTTGGTTGCATTTTGCAAGTGAATGAATCAAGTCTCATCTTACTGTTGCAACAAAGATAACTATAGCATGCAAGATAAGGAGGGGAAGAAAGGAACAAATATAGGAACAAATATATATTGTCAAGGACTGTCCTTGGAGCAGCTTGTGGAGGTAGCAATTGGTCCACCAAGTAGAAGTGTAGATGGCATGCCTATAGCTATAGGCCCAACTATGTAATGGTCATTCAGCAATTATTGTCTTCACGAACCGGATAGAAATTACTACAGTTCTATTTATGGATCTTGAGAGTATGGATATTACTTTCCCAAGTATTACACCAATTAGCAGTACACTGTATTCCTCGAGTAACTGTGCTGATTAGAGTGCTATCGCATTTGCAAGCATGAGTTGAAAAGCATTTAAAACTAAATATGCAGTGGGTTCACATAAAATTGATGATTCGCCTGAGTTTTTATATGACGTTTTTGAAACAGGTAAATACTGCTATTCAGCAAGAACTGCCCTTGGTGATGGCAAAAATGAAGCTTTATCTGCAGAACCCATCAACAAGAACAATTCTTTTTAAACCAATAAAGTAGGTTATATTCAGTTAGCTTGCAGACTGGATTCTAGAATACTTTACGTTTGCCTCAACCTTCAGATGCATTTTTCTTGGGTACATAAAATCTTGTATTATCGCTGTGTTGCATTGGTACAGGACAAATATTGTGGAAGCACATAGTCAAGTACAATCCCTTGTAAGATCTGAATATACCCCTGAAGAACAAACCATCATCAATATGGTGCCCATACAGGAGCTGCAAGCACAACTTGATAACCACCTTTAGGTTGCGTGTATAGCCTACTCAAATTTTCTTTTCAATGATCTTATCCACATGTGGAACAATTCTGGCTTGTCAAGTAGGGATTGAAATCACTGAGGTCATTGGTGACCTAAGAAGTGCAGGGCGGAATCAAAGACTATGTGGAAGTATATTACAGTGCCATTTACATATTAAGAGTATAATGAACTGAACTATAAAGACTAGATTGTATTCATTATATGCAAGTCCTTTATTGTAACTCAGTCCGGCTTTATTCTTAATAATAGAGCATACGAGACTCCAATAAGAAATGCTTGTAATTTTTTTTCTTTTTTTAAGTAATGCTGGCATGATGAGTTGTACACCCAAAGCAAAAGAATAAAATTGTTTATTTCCTTGCAATCAACATAATTTAAAGAAATTAATTTGGATAGAAAGTTCCTCTTTAATTAACATTTGTTTAAATTTAGCAACAGGAATACATTGCAAAATCTTTTAGCATTAGGAATCAACAAACTTCAGTAGGTCCAATAACAAGCTGGCTGTTATATGATATACCCCACTTTGGGAAAATCTTTTAAAAAATATCTTTTTGTTTTTCCCCCTTTTTTCACTAAATTCTCACCTGCATAGTTTAGAAGAACAAGAATGTGGCCTGGTTCTTGGCATCTCTTCGTTTGTTCTCTTACAAGAACCTGCACTCAATTTACTTCTCAAATGCGATAAAAACAATCATGCCAAGCTTGAAAAGGTACAGATTGCAGGAGGGTATGAGAGGAAAAATAAAAAGTATTCTGAAAGTGAATGCGTATCAGCAAGTTTACCAAACTATAAATTCTGCAGCTTTATCAGAGGATTCCACATATTTTTGCAGGCAAAATTATGACATCAGCATCATCTTGTGCAACATATTGTGAAGACATCGTAAAACCAAAAGGAGAAAGCAGGACTGCATAGTCATTTCAAAAATTGTCAAAAGCAGTTTACAGTGACTCACTGTGTTCTTAAGGCTTTGATCCAATCGATTTCCACATTAAAATCACCACGTCCGGATCTAGCACCTGGGATGCCACCTTCTGCATTAACTGATAGAGACATGCCGAGGATACGGGACTGATTCATTTCCAGCTTTTCATTGATAACATTTCCTCTCCAAGTAGGCAAATATCGAGCAAGAGGAATCTGAAAAAAGGTTATTGGAAAGTAGGAAAAAAGATAAACTGTTTACATGCGCTAGAACAAAAACCTCTATATAAATGCACAAGACGCGTGGTGTTCTATTATCCATCCGATAACAGCACTCTATTATCAGTACAGGACAAGTATCAAAAAAAAAAAAAAAAAGAAAAAGAAAAACAAGCACAGACAACTAATTATTTGACAAACTCCTATCCAACCAAAGCTCACTCACTCACCATTGTTTTCTTTAAGCGTATAAATGCTGGAACTATGAAAAGGTGATTTCATCAAGTAGCTCCAGCTTATTGTACAACGTTAATAGATTAAAGGATGGCCTCATCCATTGCAACAGGCATATGCAACCCTTCAATTTAATAGCAGAGGTAAAGCATGTGTACTCCACAATATATCAATACCAAGTCAGTAACCGGTGGAAATGGTTTCACCAATAAACTTGGAAATTAATTTCCAATGTCAGCAATAAATAGTTAAGTGCATAACAAGCATTTGGACACACTGATTTCAGTTCATCTTCTCTTGCACTGCTATTAGCAGTGAATTTCATTTTCAACTAGCAGAAGCTTCATAATAATGCAGAAACCCATTCTCTATCCCATCATAATAGAAACAAATATAGGAGAATTCATGCGTACTAGTGATAACTGTAAATGAATCAGCTTGGTGTCTAACTCTATCAATCAAATACAGTCAATAATATAAAGATCATCCACTGGTGCATGTAATGCAGGGTTACAAAGAACAGCTAATGCTGACAAAATGCCTCAAAACATGATCATGAGGAAAACAGAACTTGCCTTTGCAATATACCAATTGTCTTTGGGCACAAAAACAAAAGCTTGCCATGAATTATCTTCCATTTGTCCAGGTGAATTTACCCAATTCTCTGTATATATCTGTATCATCAAATTTAGATGAGGGTCTAGCATTAAAACTCACAGGAAAAGTTAAGATGCTTATTTAATAATAAAAAGAGGCCACAGAAATTGCAATACAAGCTCTGTGTTTCTTTAATTATATGAATGAAGAAAAAAAAAACTCACAGTGGATATGTAGCATCTTCCGTCACCTTTAAGCTTTATAGCAATGGTATCATATGCATCCAAATCAATAAAACCATCAAACTGCAGAAGATAAAAATTAAGAAGTTAAATCTGGTTGTATAACAATGAACTTTGATGAACTGAGTACAAAGGATGGATAGTTTGAAACGCAATGCCAACAAATTTGTTTTACATTTAATTTGATACTTCATGAATTTTGATGTACTACATTCCTTAATCAGACACTTGATTTGTATACCTTCTTGGATCGCATTCCACAGAAACCGCTTCGAGTTATGTTCCACTTTGAGCCCTCAGATACATCCAACGACAGATTCCCAGAGAAAACCCCTATAAAATAGATCAAGAGCGATCAACATTTTGAATTGAAAAAACTGGAAATTGAATAAATAGAGGTATTAAGGTTTTTTTTTTTTCTAATGAAGAAAACCAATTCATGAAGTTATCATCAAGTAGTGCAAATGTTGCAGCCGTAAACAAAAGAAAGGAAAGAAAAGCAAATATGTTGGCAAGATTCTGCTACAGGAAAACCTTCAAAATTATCTAAAAGTGCGAACTTCAAGAAAAGAGAGGGAGAATCCAAAAGTAGCTAGGATTCTTAGTAATTGATTTTAACAGAAACTGAAAACTCATGTAAAATGTAATATCTGTCATGTGAAATTGGAAAAAAAAAACAATATTTTCAGAATAAAGAGATCAAAATTACAAGTTGAAGAATTTTATCTTGCTGGTTGGTACTATCATGTTTAAAATGTAAAAATGCAATCATAGTCTTAACTCAGCGCCCCAAAGAAACTGGCTTCTCTCACTCTTATGAACTGATTCTGAACCAACTCCAGTTGGTATGAACCAATAATAACCAAAAAAAATAGAAGCGTAAACAACATATGAAACCAAATAGATTGCTTCACTGAGATATGGGTGTTTGGATTCATAACATCATTGCTAACAGATAAAGAACTATATGCACAATAGAACAAAACAGTTTGCTGCAGTAATCAATGTATCCAAAGTGAATTCTAAAGAAAAATCTCTAACTATCTCAGGTTTTAACTAAGAACCCATGTTTCACATTACAACGGTCTCAAATATATCATGAGATTTTGAGTCCATTGAGAACAAAAGACAGGGAGAGTGGTATATATATCAAGAGAAAATATAAGTTGAAGGGACTGGCATCCTTTTTACGGAATAGTATAACAGGTTATGCATAATTTGCCAAAGATTATGAATGCTAGTTCTTGGATTAAAGTTTTTCATCAACAACTTTTCTTTCTATTTCAACATTTACAACTTTTTTTTAACATGATGAATCTTACTTGCAAGCATCACATTGACATAAAGACAAAAAACTGTCATCTGAAGAAAAAGCTCTCCAGGTGTAATTGTATGTTGTGAGAAAGTGAATAGGCCAGTACCCTTTAGCCCATTTCCAGCATCTGTGACCTCCAAGGAAGCTGATGATAAACCTGAATGAATAAAGAAATAATAAAAACACTGATCACCATTTTAGTCCCTCAACAAGCCACTGTATGCTTAACACTTATTTCTTCTTTCAGATGAAAATATGCTTTAACAAATTTACAGATTTCATTTATCAAAACCTTGGTAATTTATTGCATGCATAACATTGTGTTGACCATACTCATCCAGCATAAAATTGGCTAGAGAAAGGTTACAGAAAATCAAACTGTCCCTTACCATGAATTTCTGCATGTCCTACATTCTGGAAAATTTTTTCATATCAAGTTTGTTTCCGACAAATGATAGACATGAAAAAGCGATATTGAAATTGAATACATATACCTCCGTATTCAGAATCTGAATATAGATGCCATTTTTTTAGCTCTTCTTTTGAACTGAAATTAAAAATTAGCCTTTCACTTGGAGGCATCAAATCTTCAAGACTCCCAGTGAGAGCTACAGTAAAGGGTAAAAATGTCAAGTAATGAATAACATAAATTGCATACCAAAAAAAGTAATGCAAAAGAACTATAGAAGAATCATGCATCATAAGAATTGAATATATCAGACTAAAAGAAAATTAAACAAATAGAAACGAAAAAATTTTTTTGAGAAAAGAAAAAAAAAAATTGTATAACCTTTTTACTCTATAATCTAGAGTGTTAAGGTATTCTTAAACTCAACCAGCTTGAAAAGGTGCATTCTTCTTAAGGTAATGAAAAGGGAAAATGAGGAATGTAAAACGTGAAACCTATTATTTCCATTTGAAGCAGTAAGTAGAAATGCAGCATCTTCTGTTTCTTAAGTTTCCACAGTAGTAAACTAAGGAGTTTTCTCTCTATCCACGGTTCTATTTTACATTTGTTATCAAATATCACAAATTCATGACAAAAAGTTCATAACATTACCTTTCTTTGTTGCATTGAAAGAAGCCTGCCAAAGTGCGCGAAACCTGGACATCACCACTCCACCTTAAACTTCCTCTACAAACATCCAAAAAATTTTCCAGCTCAATTATGTCCATGATTAAATTCGAAAATAAAAACCATCAAAAATGGTAAAAGGAAACGAAAGAGAGCTCAAGAAACCGTTTAATTTACTGAGAGTCAGATAACAATAGGAAAACTGCGTGAAGAATACTAACTTGATTTTCACAATTAGCAACTGAAAGAAAGTTCCAATCTTGAGTAATTAAACTGTTCATTCCGATGAGTAAAGCAAGAGACGAACAAAGAAAATAGAAAAGCTAACTGACATAAAGAAAGAGAGACTCGCTTCACTTTCAATCCGCAGCGCAGTAGTATCTAGCGGCAGCGTCGGTCACCGATCGCCGTTGGTCGTCACCAAAATGAATAATGCAAGGCTGAAGATGATGCAACAATATTGTCTTTGTTTTTTCGATGATTTTTGGATCCTCAAAACGACGTCGCAAAAACTGTCAATCACACTAAAGCGGTGTCGTTTCTCTCGACAATCTTTTTTATTAATTTGGGCTCAATATACAAAATACCCAAAAATACTTTTTTCTTTTCCAATTTCTCCATGAACTTACAAAGATGCTCAATTTAGCCCATTTTTATGATGGGTCAGCGCGTGAGATGAAAACCACATGAAAAGCGTGACCTCCAAACAGTCCCTTCTTGCCTTTCCACATTCGGTGCCACAGGATGTTGATTGGATGTTGAAGGCAAAGAGGAGGAACTTGATGAAATCGAAGGGAAAGAAACGAGAGTAATTGCGGTTGGATTGGGCCTACATTGGGCTAAAAATGAGGCCTGTATTGAGCTAAAGGGCTAGAAGCAGCACTTGAAATTGTATAAAGCCCACGGTAACATTAAATTCATAATATAATAATATAAATTAGTTTCCCGATAGTGTGGTTATCTCGTCACTTATATAAAGAGTAAAGGATTTTTTTTTCTAAGCATTTCTTAAAAAAATAAAACATTATTTTTGTTTTCAACATTTCAAAGTTTTAGTTTTATTTTTTTTTTAAGTAATTGCCTTCTAATAGAGTTTAAACTCAAAATTTTATAACCCTAATGTAAAAATTATATTGCGAATCAGATGCATTTTCTACTAAATGTGAGAAGTAAAAGGTCTTAAATTCGATTCATTACCACTGTGTCGTAAATATAAAGTTCAGGCTAAAGGAATAAAGAAATAGCACATATTATTAAGGAAAAAATGGCTTCAAGAAATGAATAAACTAAGGTAATATGTCCTTTAAAAAATCAGAAAGGGTCAATTAGCCCTAAGACTATTTCTACAATGATGTACACAATTTGTACTTTAAATAGGGATTATGAGGATCTTCTTCTCTTAACATAAAACTAAACCAAAATCCAAAACCGTACTCTTTTTAATATAACCTTGAAGACAAAACCCAATTGATTGGTGAATTGCGTGCACTCAATTCCATAATCATATGACAAACTCTTTCTAGCAAATTCCTGATAAGTACAAAATTATATCATAAACAAGTATTATATGATCATAAATAAAAATTAGCAAATCTGCAAATAATCCACCTTACCCAATTAATAACCTTCTTGTCACGGCAATCTAGCTATTAACTATTGTGATAAACCCATGAATTGAAATTTCCATTAATAAATCGATCACTATCATCTAATGTGAAAATTATAGTATATATCCCCATTAATGAGTTGCCATGAAACCAGAAAGAGGGATTAGATAATGGGAGTGAGATGTAGCAAGTTGAGCAAGTTCATTGGAGCTAAAGGTATTAAGAGAATAGGAGTTTGCTCTCCATTAACTCCTAGAGGTTATGTGCCAGTTTGTGTAGGGGTTAGTGAGAATAGTAGTAAGAGATTTATTGTTCACAGAAGAGCATTTGGTGATGCAGAATTCTTGGAGCTTCTTTGCAAATCAGCCGAAGAATATGGATTTTGCAATGAAGGTGTTTTAAGAATTCCATTCGAAGCTAAGGATTTCGAGGAGTGGATGATTAGAGGAGGCAAGAAAAGGAGTAGGCGCGTTAAATCAACGTAATTAGTCTTCATTTGATTTGTTTATAAGCTTAAGGAATTTCTGAATAGCCTTATCAGCAAGGAAATTCTTTTGTATTTATATCTGCACCATCCTCCTTATATATCAATACATGTGTAGTTTTTCTTATTTTTAAATATTATAAAATATAAATAGTTTAAACCCATAAACTTTATAATTTTGAAATTATTTTTTATTCGAGTACTATCTCATTGTTAAACTAAATTAATAAAAACTCTTATGGCCGAGAGGCAGCGAATTTGAGACCATGCCATATCTGATTGAGATTGATTATAGTATGCTATTATTATTTCGGGATTTAGCTAAAATTATCATTAAGGTCGATTTTTATGGCCAAATCCATTATCATAGATCTCATTTTTTATCTTCCTAATATGTCTTTTTTTTTCATTTCTCAATTTTTATTTTCATATATGCATGCACGAGATAGAGGGATTGGCCTGAGAAAGTTTGCATCGCAGAAAATCAAATCTATAACTTAAATCTCGATTATCAACTTCGCGTGTTCTCTTTACCACTAAGTTACCCATCCGGGTTCAATGATTTTTGTTAGAGTAATAGAGGCAAAGTGATGGATTGAGCCAAAAATAAATAAGAATAATGACACTATTTGACAGCTTACCCAATACTTGCAGCTGGCAGATAACTAGTTGTCAATTGGAGAGTTGATGAATAAAAAGAGTGTATAGAAAGGATCTAATCCATCATAATTTGAGCAAGTTGGCCAATTCTCAAATTAAAACAAATTTTTGTTGTCAAGCGGGAGGCGAAAAGTGACCCTGTGGTGTGGGCAAAAGGCCCATAGTTATTGCAGGCTAAGGGCACACTGATCATTGACTGCCAAATCTTGGTGCTTTGAGCCCTTGACTTGTTTTTCTTTCTTTGGTAACTGAGCCAAAACATAGCCCCATCTCTATATATATTGACCTTAATTTGTATTCGTGTACCTTACAATTTATGGTCATTTTCATCACTTGTCAACTATTGCACTAGGAATCATGACTTAGATTTTTCCTCCTTTTTGTGTATATTAATATTGCCCATTTTATAATTAGCTTACCCATATATATATATTTAATGTATAACTCCCAAGTTGCAAAATCACGATATCGCGACACGGAACCCTGATTTCAAGATTTGTTATAAATTTTCTTTTCTCAGATTATACTCGATTTAAGTGTGTCTTATCTCTCGAGCCCTTTAAGATGGATCAATGTATTAATGAGATTTAATTAAAATATCTGTATTTTGATAATTAAAATATAGAAAACTAATTATTTGAATTTGATAAGATCTAACAACTTATTTTAATTTATGAATTTCCAACCGAGTAGTTGATTTTATGTTTTTCATAGCTGTTAATTCTTTTTTTCCCACTTTTCTCTGCCTTTAATTATAAAAATATATAATTCTTGGTTATAGTCTTTGTCTGCAAGCCAAATCTGCTTACAAAATATATGAATCACCAACCACAAATATAATAACAAAATCAGAACATATAATAATGAATGTCAATGCCTGTATCTATGCTAAGAAGCATCTCTAACTACCCAATCATTTGCAATTAACTTATGTATTTTCCCAACTGATTTTATAAGTTACTCCTAGCTAACCCCACACACGCCAGTAACTACGGTACAAGGGGGAAAAATAAAAATAAAGGTGCAGCAAGACTCAGCTATATGTACCCAGAAGAACAGAAGCAGAGTGGAGATGGAGGGGCATTTTGATCGATTGGACTGTTCAGGACAAAATGAAACGGAGAAATTAAGGTCCTACGTCGTCTTGGATAATAGTGATGAATTGGATTCAGAAAAGGAAATTACAGAGTTGAGTCTTTGGGATCCAATTTAATGATAAAATCTGAAGAATTTGTTTCCTTTTCTTTTCGGAGAATAAGACCAAAATCAATAAGCGGACCAAGACAGTTTCTTTGCCATGTTGTTTGGTACTCGACATAATTTTTTTTAACATGTTCTTTTGGAAGAGGCAGTGTATGTTCGTATACACATACATTTAATTGCCAGATTGATTCGAAGATTTTTAGGTTTAAATCAAAGAAGATTCCAAGTAATTTCATTTCATTGCCAACCTGTAAATTATTGAAGCGACTTGACCAAGACAACAAAAATACAAGAAAGGATGATTAAAAGAAAATCCAAAAAGGCACAACAATGAAAATGGAATTTGTATAGCAAGCTACAAACTTTTTTGCATTTAACGATAGTTAATAATAACAATCCTAAAAAACTACATTAATTAGAAACCCTAATTATTAGAAGGAAATCCAAAATACAAAAATTAATAATAAAAGAAGCTAATTGAAATTCAACATCCACCATTAAATCAATTACTGGGTTAATATCCTCACCATAGAAATTCTACTAGAAAAACCACTTATGAGGATAGTCACATACCCTTTGGGTATAGGGATACTCGCAGTAATACTAGCTAATTAGTTATTAGCGAGTGTAGTAAAAGTCTGCAAGCTCTTCCATGGAGCCTAACTGAGAGCCACCGCTTTCAAGCATCCATAACAAATGCTCAAACAACACAACTTCACAAGAAATGACTACCTGTCCATCATCAAACCCACCTGATCTGTCTATAAGTTCTTGAAAAAGAGGATGGCAAATGACATCCGAGCTCAAAAGATATCGCCGTCTTGATTTACCGACGTAAACTGCATGCAGTTCCCTTGAAATGTTGTCTTCAATAACGTCATTACTAGCAGCAATGGAGCTGTTTGTACGACCCAGCTTAGTGAAAGATGGCCATCTCTTTATTGCTGACTTGAGCTTCGTTAGCTTTCCAATCTTGGCCATGTCTATGTATGTTATTGAGGGTTTTATTATTGTCTGTGTATGGAAATCAGAGGAGAGAGAGAGAGAGAGTTTTATAAACTGAATTCAAGTTTTTGGGAAGAAAGGAGGAGGAAGGTTCCTATATAAGAGATTGAGATTGTGTTTGAGAGAGATAGAGAGAGAAAGCGAGAGAAGCATATACGTTCATGGCCCACTGTTTGATATTTATCATTACCAGCTAATAGAGAGACATTTCGGCTTCAAAACCAGTTGCTACTTTGTTTGGCATTCTTGGTGGGTGCTTCAGTATTTTTGTTTTTTCTCATGTCTAATTACATACCAACCCCTATGCATAGACTAGTATGTATAAAGTATACATACTCATATCAACAATGGATAGTAGAAACACAATATTTCTTATATATTTTTAAAAATAGTACTTTGGATCGATCATTAACTGCATCCATCCTATACTCGAAATCTATACTAGGTTTGAATACCATTTACAGCTCGAGCATATACTCAAAAACCCGAAATTTGCCTAGATAACTCAAATTCAAAATATTTAATAGACTATTTATAACTCTATTAATCTGTAGAATTGTGAGTAATTGTCGATGGGTAGTCATAAGGCAGATGCAACCCACGTGAATAAATAATCTCATTGAGTGGCTCAAGATCATAACCAAGATTTCAATATATTGCTGCCAGAAATGTACAGATTAGCATCAGATAAAGGGTATATTTTCTTTTTCATCAAGTATGTAAAATGAGTATAAATGTTGGATATTGAAATAATCAAACTCGAAATGGGTAATAAGGTAATAAAGATCGTTGATTAGTATGATGCTTAATTGGTTTTTGTACGATTGGCAGCAACAAGAGTTGTTGGAGGGTAAGGAGCCAGTGGCTCCCATCTGTAACACCAATTGGTGCAGTTTCAAAACATAGAGCAACCCAACAAACAAGGCTAACAACAAGGTGGGCATCTTCTTTGTGCGTTACAATTAGAGTACTTATTTATCATTTGTCTTTACATACTGTGCTTTTTTTGAGCTTTTTGTTACCAAACAAAGCTCTTTAGATTGTCCATTTCGCACCTATCTGTACTTGGAATCCTCTATCAACTTTAAATATACAAGCCCTTTAAATTTTTTTTTTCTTGATCGATGCTCGCTAGCATTTTCTTTTCAGTTAAAAACGTGAGATATTTCGTATATTGACTCACCGTTTAACGCTCAACGGTACTTTAAAATTAAGTAATGAATTCAATCTCAATGTCAACGTAGTTATAAATTGAATTTACTTTTTGTCTCGTTTGACTCTTTTGTTATGGCAAATGGAGGTTAGATAGGTTGTTTCTAATTCCAACCTGCTAGCCAAAGACGAGAGAGGTCCAATAGTGCAATTTTAGTAGTGGTCCAAAGTGTCACATATAGTTGCAACATAATATCAATTACTGCAATAGATAGGTACCCACCACCTAAACTTGTACAAACAATGCGTTTGCTACTTCTCTCTGGGGTTAAGAACAACCAAAAGTAGGAGTCTAGCCCTCTAAGGCGTGGTGACAATGTTGCTTGAGTAACAAGGCCACTTGATCCTCCAGAGTCTCCCTTTTGGTTCATTGTACTGTTCTATTATTAGTTAGAAGGCATTATCTTTTCTAAATTTTGGCTTAAGTCCTGAATTTATCGAATTTTGCGTATTAAATTCTTGAACTTTCAGTATCAACGATAAAAATAAGGTTTAGTATTCATAGATGAAGGTTAAGAGGCTCAATTTTAGCAAAAATGAAGGGAAGTCTTCGTCAAGTCCAATCCAATGTGCATTTAGCCTTACTCTTCCAATTCTACTTTTAATATTTTATTATCACTTTTATTTTTATTTGTTTCCTCTTTGGTCCGCGGCCATTTCTTTCTCACCATCCCTTTTTTTTTTTTTTTTATTTTAGTTTTCTTTCCAACAATTTTCAAACCTATCATTAAAATTTGAATTTAGTCTTTCAGATTTAAAACGGTTGATAGATTTGAAGTGCTTTTGGTACCCTATCATTCACTAGATCAGTTATTAATTTCTCTCTTTTTTCATGGGGTTGTTCTCGTTGTTGCGGATTTTTTATGTGAATCTCTTGTTTTTCTGGAAGTTCGAAATGCAAGATGAATTGTTAGTTGCTTGTAATTGAATACTTCAAATTCGGGCAAGTCTCTTTTATCAATAGAATCTGGTAGTGCGACTTGTTTTTCTATTAAAATTTGTTATATCAAACTCTTGTACGAACGTGAGTTATAATGAATTTCGGAAAAAATAATATTATAATATTATAAAAAGTTTATTTTATCGTTCAATCCGAAAATAAACCAGTTTTTATTTGTAAGATTAACATTTTCTGCCGAAATTAAAAATATTTCTAAATAGAGTATTCTAATTTTCTGTATTTGTATTTCTTATATTTATAGAAATATTATAATAACTTCTATTCATTATTAATGAATTATTAATTGTTTTTAAAGAAAAACAAATTCGAAAGTCTAACTCAACCACTAAGCATATAAAATGGATAGGTGCACATATAGCATGCCCCTACATGTGTTTGCATATCCAGGGGAGATTTTTTAACTTTATCCTAAAATTAATCACGCCAAATCTTGAGGAGTAGGATTTGTTTTGTAGGCTTCAAGGCATGTGCTTTAGGATTAGGGCACTTGACACAACAGAATCTTGGGACATGGTGTGCATGTGCTTTACAAATTAGCTAGAAGAAACATCTACCATCATTGTGGATTTGGGGGGGATTTATGCCATGTGCACTAACTAATCATTGTCATTTCATGCTAAATTACAAGATTGACTTAAATACAATAATTAGTAGATATTATTTGTGTGCTTCAAAGCACACATAATGTGATATCTCATGCCTAACAAGATATTATGCGTTTAAGACTGAATTCACTCAAACCAATACGATTTTGTTATTGGATAAGAACTAACTCAATAATTCAAAAAAGGTCTCTTGCGAGATAAGATTTAGTCGTTCTTATATACTTTATTTACATTTTATACTTAACCGATATGAAAAGATAAGATTTAATCATTCTTATATATTTTACTTATATTTTATATTTAACCGATATGAAATTCGAGCAGAGTGTTGTACATAATATCAAACATAGGGCTTCCACGGAATCAAACACAGGTTGAGCTTAATTTTATATTAAGCCAAGATATAACTGCAATCAGTATTAAGAATATTAAGTATATTTTCAAATTATTAAGCTTAATTTTTTGTCCCCTGCATAGCTACAATGTGGAATTTGTTCATTATCCTTTCATTGGGCAACGACTTTGGGTAGCCAAAAAGCAGGTTGAGCCCATTAATCTCTGAGCCCGAAGACTACAGGCCATTCAATCGTGGGTCTGGCAGACGCTTCCACGTCAACTCCAAACCAAAATGGTCGGAAGAACCACAGTATCCTTGAGTAGTACACGTGCACGCACCGAAAAACTCCATAAGGCTTGCGATTCTTCCCGACTCTTCTTGTGCCGCTCTGGAATTTTCCTTCCTCTGCCATTATATTGGTCGCACCACTTTCTTGTAAAACAGACTCGAATTCTAACTTCCATACAACAACAGAATTTCCCACTCTCTCTAATTTTCTCATCAACTTTATCGAGAAACAATCACGTCGTTAACGGTAAGTTAAGAAGATGAGCCGACTAGCAGATTCGAATGTGTTCGATGCAATGAGTCAATTGTTCAGTATACCGGAGAGCATCGAGAAGTTCATGCTCCATTCGCGATCTAATGAAGCTAATGAGAACAAAGGCGTAGGTACCATTCCAGCCGATATCTTGGATACCACTAAAGAGTACATTTTTTATATGGATGTGCCTGGCCTGTCTAAATCTGATATTCAGGTAGAAGACTGAAATTCCTCTCTTTTGTTGTACTTTTTGGAATTTTTTATTCTATGATTCTTTGTGACTGGTTTTGTTGTGAATTGTTTATAGGTGACTGTTGAAGATGAGAATACGCTGGTGATTAAAAGTGGAGGGAAGAGGAAACGCGAAGATGAGGAAGAGGAAGGCTGCAAGTATATAAGGCTTGAGAGGAGAGCACCGCAGAAGCTAATGAGGAAGTTCCGGTTGCCTGAAAATGCTAATGTGTCTTCTATTAGTGCAAAGTGTGAAAATGGGGTTTTGACTGTTGTTGTTGAGAAGCTTCCTCCACCACCCAAGCCTAAGAAAGTTGAGGTCGCTGTGTCTTAATTGAAGAGTCTTTCTTTGTTTTTGAATTTCTTGTTTTGGGTAGGTGGATTTAGGGATTCAGTGTTGGAGTTGTAAATTTGTAATGTAAACGCTTTTAGGCTGGTTTCAAAATGGCAAAATGTTAATTGAAGCTGGAATGTACTTGAATGCATTATAGCTATTGTGGTCTGTGGTTATTCTGGGTATCCTCTCAATTTCAGATCTTCAGCACTTGAAGGTGAATATTTTCTTGAAATGCGAAAATAATATATTGTCTACCTTAACCTCTGCTTATGTTTGGTTGGGTAACATTGCGAAGAGAAAAGGTAGCAGAATGATAAGGTTTGTCGATGCTTGGGGATAATGTGATGTTTGGTTGGGGCGTATAAATTAGAGAGGTGTAATCTTTTGGGAAGAGTTCTACAAATACATCCTTGAATAAGAGATTTTTTTTTAATTCGAGATTCTTCATATTAGAAAAAGAAGAGATTTCTTTTATTTGTATTTAAATTCATGAATATTTTTGGATTATATAATTTTATATATATTGAAAATTTGTGCGGAATGTATAGAGAGAGGGGAGCAACAACTACGGCTTTTCATTAGTCAAAATTAAAGGGTAGATATCCATAAAAGGTTTTAAATAATTTTATTAGCTCAGTACTACGCAGTGACAGATTGATTCCGTTAACGATCTCCTTGTCATCAAGTAAAACCGGATCCTGAACCAAATAAAATAAAATAAAACGGATGCTACCGGACTAAATTTAACCGCCCGTTTATCGATACATGAATATACGACGTGCCGTAGCTCGATAAACAATTTTATACCAGCAGATCGTTTGAGAGAAAACGGCTGGTCTTTTGTGGAGTTAAGCGCAAGCCCGATCCATAACTTTCCTTGGGCCTTAAAAACCCTAGTTTCTCTCTGCACTCGGTTTAAGAAAACCCTAGCTCATCTCTCTCTTCGACCTCTCTGCATCTGTCTCTGTCTCTCTCTCTCTCTCTCAAGCTCTCTCGAAGAAGCCATGGCGACGGGTACTACAGCAGCACCTACACGGGCTCTGTCCCAGAAGGAGTTGGATATACAGATGATGTTGGCAGCCGAAGTCCACCTCGGCACCAAAAACTGCGATTTCCAAATGGAACGCTATGTCTTCAAGCGACGGAATGATGGTATATGCTCTCTATCTTATATATATCGTTTTTGGATGATTGGAAACTGTATAATTAAATTACGTGGAATTCTCATTTGCGATACTATGTGCTTTTGGTTGTATGATTCTTATGTTATTATCTGATGTGAGATGTGAGATCTTGGATCTCCGGCATACAGAGTGGGAGAATATCTTTACCTAATCATCTTGGACTATAATTTGATTCAAAGGCGCCGTGAAGTTTTATTTTTTAGATGATTTCTTGTGTTTGATAGTATTTGGTTGTAAAATTGGTAGTGCTTGTTATTTTAATGGACGCCAGAGCACTAAATGCCAAGCTTTATAATATATGAAGCTGTTGTGGATGCTAAATTATTTGATGTTCATACCCCAGGTATTTATATCATTAATCTTGGAAAGACTTGGGAAAAACTTCTGTTGGCTGCTAGGGTTATTGTTGCTATTGAGAACCCTCAGGACATTATTGTCCAGTCTGCAAGGCCATATGGTCAAAGAGCTGTCCTCAAGTTTGCCCAGTACACTGGTGCTCATGCCATAGCTGGAAGGCACACTCCTGGTACATTTACCAATCAACTTCAAACCTCATTTAATGAGCCTCGTCTTCTGATCCTCACTGATCCAAGGACCGATCACCAGGTGAATTTTGCCTTACGGATGATCTTAAGCTTGGTGATGTCATTTTTTGAGACACTATTGTTTCTTTATTAACCTTTACCCAAATTTTAATTATTATTTAACATCATGCAGCCTATTAAGGAAGCAGCTCTGGGAAATATTCCTACTATTGCTTTCTGTGACACTGATTCTCCTATGCGATATGTGGATATTGGCATTCCTGCTAATAACAAGGGGAAGCACAGTATTGGATGTCTATTTTGGTTGCTGGCTAGAATGGTTCTGCAGATGCGTGGCACTATTCCACAAGGGCACAAGTGGGATGTTATGGTACCTATATATTATCAGATAACTCTTTTTTGTGCTTGATGGCTTCATATCATATGTTGTGCTCTTCCAGATTTAGCAGTGAATGCCCATCCTCCAACTTCTATAGTTAATTTGCCTGTAGTAGATGTAGGCATTTTATGCTGTATATATATATATCGATATATATGAAGAAATCATTTGGTATTTCCACCTTAGGTCGATTTTGTGTTAAGATGGCTTATCAATTTTATTCTTCTATTGTGCACAGAAATCGACGTGAATTATCTAAATGTATTGTTAAAATAGTTTTTTGATTTATTGACCTTTTAGGTAAGTGGACAATTAATATGGAATTTTCCTAATTAGTAATATAGACTATTATTTTGGGATAGAGGGGGAAATTTTTATTACCATTTCTAATCATTTATATTCTTTGTGCAGGTGGACTTATTTTTCTACAGGGAGCCTGAAGAAGCTAAGCAACAGGAAGAGGAGGAAGCTGTACCAGTTGCTGATTATGCACTTCCCGCAGCTGATTTCTCGCTTGCTTCTGATTGGGGCAACCAAATTCCTGATAGTCAATGGACTGCTGATCCAGCTCAACAGCCTATTCCTGCAGCTCCTGCTGCTACCTTCTTTCCAGAGCAAGGTAATAACTAAGAAGTTATCAAATGAGCGCTCTACCTTTATTTCAGTATAACTTGTGACCTCCTTATGCTTTGAAACTGTCTTGCCATTTTTCTTTTTAGCATTATATAGCCATGCTAGCTAGATTCATTCAGCACATGCTCACTACTACCATATCAAACTTTTTTTTTTGGTCATTTTTGCTCAATATTTACTTTGCTGATTCTCTGACAACCCTGTTGTGTCAACTTTAGGGGGATTCGCTTCAGAGTGGGATGCTGCAGCTCCACCTGTTGCTGCACCTGGTGCTACTGCTACTGCCTGGGAAGTGGACACTTAATAATGTGTTTTAATGCTTCTTCCTGGATTAGTTATGAACATCAAAGCGGGAAATGGACACTTATTTTATCGTCAGTTTGCGCATAGTTTTGTTTTAGAGATTGTATTTTAAAAAATTTTGGCATCTATCTTAATCTAGTAACGATATATTTTCCTATCTTTAGCAGTTTAAATTGCTATCCTTTAATTTTCAGCGAGGGATTTTCTTGAATGTTGTAATATGGTTTTACGTGAAGGAATTGATTAAATTTTTTCGACCTTATTCAATAAAATTATTTTTTATAATTAATTGAGGATTATTTTGGCAAAAGGGATTTTAAGTGCGACCAAGCCATGTATAGGTTTCAGCTTCCTTCAGCAGAAATTTAGCCGTTGAATTTAAATGCTATTGCTTAGAACGTAACGCAATGAAAACATCTGACTGACAAGGGGTACTTATTTAGCCTATATTGTACACTAATTCTCGATTTTCAAAATATTTACACGGTTAATTGTGGTTTTAAGAGCATCAAGAAATTGTAGTAGTCATGTGAGAGCTCCAAATGAATTAGCTTTTGTGCTTCCTCAATCATCACCCTTCTGGACACGGGAGGTACACATTCGAACCAATGCCGGAAGTCACTTTTTCTAAAAGAAATGCCAGAATTTTTGTTATCTTCAGCATGTTCTCCCCGTTTATTCTCTGTTCTGCAATCCACATCCTTCGGATGGGATCACGAGATAATATCTCAAATAAAATACTGATAACTCTAACTTATCATTGGAAAAGTGTCTCCCCATGTGTTATCCAGTGCTGAAATCGCTCTGAAAATGCGCCAGTGAGATCCTCCGACAAAAGGTCAGTTGCAGTTTGATTTCTTCCCTGTAGGTTAAAGAGATGTTAGAATTAAACATTTCTAAAACTAATGAACAAATGAAATGAAAGAAAAAACTTTCCTTAATTCCCCTCCTTTTATATAGATATATCCAATAATATTGTGGAACCAAGGTGGAATCTTGACTACTTAAGGAAAAGAACCACTAAATTATTAGATACTAACCTTCGCGCTAGATCCAGATTCACTGGCAGATGTTTCGCTTTTCAATTCATTTACAAGATATTCTGATGACTGGCCAACCACTGATCTGTAGCCATTATAGTATAAATGAGTAATGTAACTATTGTTTGCTAGAGAGTTTGTTGAAGAACTGCTTGATGGAACCATAATACAATACCTATCAAAAGGATCTTCTTCGCACGAATTCCCTGATGAAGAAAGCCAGTCTAAATCAACGAAATTTGAACAGTTACATGCATCTCCATGTTCATCGTAGCAGATATGTTCAGTTTCGAAGTACTCGTCTTTTCCAACAATGAGCTGCCTCCGAGGCATTGAGGGTGTACACCTAAAATAACAACCAGCAACTAATCAGCAGAAACGTAGATATGAGTTTAAATTTACACGCAACACATGAAAAGAACAGTTATAACAACTTAATTTTTTGCTGTGGTAGCATCTTAAATGCAGGTTTACCAAAAGTTTTCCCCATGTCTATTCACCAGAAAGAAAAAAGCACCGTCAAGATTTAACAAGTGCAGTACTGTGATTTAGGCAGACCTTGAATATGATATATCACTTCCACAGGTTGAGATCTCTGGAGTTGAACCTGAAAGACCCTCATTAACTCCTTGCTGCATTTCAGCAAAAGGCATATTATGTCCAATACTTGCAGATGCTACAAGCGAGTCACTTTCAGGAAGAATATTGCCTTCTGATAGTGATCTTTTAAAGAATGACCTGAAGAGAATAGATATTAATGTTATGAGCTTCTGGATATCACTTAAGTGCAATCATCAATTTATTATATCGGTTTAAAATTTTATATCTGAGCCACAAACAAAACCATGCTTTACAAAATCAACTGCACTGGAGATATGAATGAATAAATCCTGTTTTCAAGATAAAATGGTTGAATGATTTCACAAGTTGCAAGAAAATTTAACACAAAAAAAAATAAAATAAAAAAGACCTGGAAGAAACTGATAATGTTTATCCGTATTAATTGTCATCATTTTATTATTAAGACCTATCTGTAAAGGTTGATAGAGGGTAGATTTGTAAAATCATATTTTTTTAAATCAATCTATAACTACTGTATCTCACGTTGTCATTAGCTTATATTACTATGTATAAAAGCATGTTTTCTACATAATCAACTGCACCAGATGTGAAATGAATAATTCCAATTTTCAAGTTAAATTGTTGAATGGTATCAAAAGTCACCAAGTAAAGCAACTCTTTCTTGTGTTTAAAATAATTAGCCCTCATAATCTCTTTTTCTTGTCTGATACATCTTTTGGTCATTGTCTAATAAAGCAATATTTTTGGATTAATCTAAACAAGGTTTCCCGAACCGTTATGCTTATCAAAAGCAAGCACGATATAGTGCTAAGGGATGGTTTTCCATTGAAAAAAAATTTCTCAGAACAATAGAGAAAAATATGTAATCATGACGAATACAGTACCTAGTATCCTCAACAACTAAATCACTTTCACGCCCTCCAACATCATGATGCTGATCAGAATCCAATTCCCATAATGCCGGCCTTCCCTGTTGTGGCAGAAAGTGACCCAGGAACCTGCTCAAATTAAGTCGGCATCACATTAAATTAGCAACCTTTCCCATTTCACTGCACGAATTATTGAGAAGTACAATTTTGAGAACACCTTGACGCTTCATTTCAGAAACAACCGATGCTCAGGAAAAAGAGATCCTATTCACTTACACGTTAATCGCATCTTGTTTCTCAGCATCCATGTATGCATTACTGTAATAACGCTGTAGAGTTCTAAAGAACTCTTGGGACTGAGTTGCAGGTTTCCACTGGCCTCTCCTTTCTGAAAATATCTGTTTAACCATTTGAAAACAGTGATACATGGGCATTGGTAAACTCTAGTTTAAGAGAAAAGGAGAAAAAAAAGCATCCGACCCAAAATAAAGAGTATAAAAGACCCGTGTGGCATGCCAAAGGGGAACTTGTAGCTCAGTCTCATATAGATTTTCACTCAAAATATGACTCATTCTAACTCCAAAATACATGATACATCATTGACCAGGCACAACAAAATTACTTATTCGAACCTAGAAAAAGAGTTTTCATAACCCCCTAGGGATGTGGACAAATCAAATATTTTAAGCAGAATAAAAGTAGGAAAAGCATGTAATCTGTTTGCTTCCAATTTGATTAAGTAATAATATTAATAATGATATGTTTCATGTGTTTAAATGACTTTTCAACTCCTTAGCTTGCTCACTTTCTCTCCCTAGGCTGTATGCAGGCATACAAGTCTAAACGAATTCTTTGTTCTTTTCTCGTCACATTCAAGCAGAAGACTGGATTTCAAGTTAAATTTGCTATTAAATTTAAGACAGACACCACTTGTTGTCTGGCTCTTCCTTGAATAGCTCCCTCTCTCTCTCTCTCTCTCTCTCTCTCTCTCTCTCTCACACTAAAGAGAAATTGCTGTACCCATGAGTTCTCAACCTTGGTGCAAGGAATAAATTAAGATTTGGCAATCAGAAGTTCTTAGGTGGTAGTTATCTCTAGTCCCTACATTAAAAAAAAAAAAAGAAGTAAAAAATGTTCTTTCCTAGTTGCATTTTCTCCGTGTCCAGAAATTTTAAATTCGATCTTGATCTGAAAGGTGTACCTTGTTATGTGCAGCAGAACCACCATACTGCAGTGCAAGCGTGTCACCCATTGTCTCATAAATCCCCATTAAATCTTCCGCCAATGGATTTTCTAGATCAATAAATGGATCGTCTATAAATCCAAGAGCATGCAACTGACGGCCAAGAGCCATCAAACCATAGGCATATTGGGCAACATTTGTGCGATCTAAACAGTCTATGCAATTAGTTCTTAGAACCCCTTTTTGAAACTTTGGGGCTGGGATACTCTGATTTCCATTTGCTTCATAATCAAAGTTGCCAATCTGTGAATCTGAAGTTCTTTCCAAGTCATTATCACTGGAAGGGTAATCAAGAGAGAACCTGTCATCATTATTCCTGGAAAATATTTGCATTGCCAATAGTGTAAGTAGCCAAGAGGAATTAAGAGAAACAATAGAGAGAGTATAGCAATTTGGCTAAAAATGAGAAGTTGCTAACAGAGAATAATTCTCCTAAGCAACTTCTCAATAGAATGGTAGTTTCTAAGTTTCTTCTTGTTCTTTTAAAAATATTAACATCTAATATGTGCATATCACAAGCTGAACTTTGAACTACTAACACTTAGGGAAGAATTTTCAATCCATTAGGTGTCCAATAAATGATATATGAAGCACCTTAAAAGTGGATACAAAGCAAACAGATACTTGGATGAAAGCAGGACTACAGGTACTCAGTGCAATCATTACCGTAAGGGGATGTGACGGGACAGGTATAAAAGAGCTAGCAGCTAAACGTTACTTACTCAGAGTAGGGAGAGATCAATCCCATCGGTCTTAAACTCGGCGAAAGTTTACAATAAAAGATGCCAGTCGAGTCCAACGCATATGCTGCCACTTTCCCCAGCAATGATAAGACATTGGTAGCTCTGTTCCAAAACAACCAAATAATATTTTCATTAATATGATTACGAATAACTGGAGGAAAATTAATAGGAGAGACTTATGCAAGCTTAGTACTTTCTGCAATTTCTATGCAAATCCCAGTGGAGGAACCGGAGCTGATTTTTCTCAGGTAAGCCTTTATTTATAGATCTGATGGCATTAGCAAATTCTGCACGGAGTATGCTTTCCCGAGGCCTCCTTTCACGTGTCTGTCAATCATCAACATAATTGCCAAAAGATGAAAACAAGAAAGACATCACAAACCAGATTGCATCACGGGCAAATTACAGAAATGGACATGTTTATATATAATCAATTCTCCCTCAATAGTTGCATGAGCCTACCTTTATTAAATTCAAAATAATTATTGGATTTCCATATCTCTTCGCAAGATTTTCAAAATGAAGTCTTGTTGCCTCATAATTTTGGTCCTTCCTTGATACTGTAAATAGAACAAGAAATAAGATTATTTACAAGTTACCACTGATAATATTACAGTTTAGTGTGCTTGAATCATACATATAATGTCAGGTTTAATATTCAATCGCGAAGTTTCCTGGGACCAAAACAGTGGAATTGAACCACGATGCTGCACAACAGAACTTATTTGCACAGGGTATCCATTAGGAACATCTTCAAACACAATCTGTTCTGTTTCAACATCATTAGCCACTCTACCCTTCTCATTCACACCCCGTTTTAAATATCTACACAAGAAAAGGTAGAAAAATAAGATTAAAGTTTAATTTGAGAACAATAGTGAAGTTCAGCGAAAAAAAAAGATATTTGCAAATTTAATTCATGCAATATATAGGAAGTTCATCACTTCAGGGGCAAAACATAAGAACTCAGAAGAAAAAAGAAATGCAGATCGAACCATTTACATAATCCACCGGGAAATTTGTTCATAAAGTTTGAAGGACTATTCATACCTTGTGCCAGCATAATGGCGTGAGCGTCTGGCAATGAGAGTCAACTTAAAGTCCCTACCAGATGCCGAAAGGTTGACCTGGATAACATAGCAGGAAAACATAAAATACAGATTTAAAGCAGCGGAAAGTCCACCTTTACAATTACCTCATATTTTTACCAAAATTGAGGAACAATTAAAAGGCCACATGAACTAATTAATGTGGTGCTGAGATTAAAACATGGATTATTGACAAATGATATGGGAAGTAAAAAGGTGTTAAAGAGAACAAAAAGTAGAAAAATACCATATTTGCACCATATGTAACAGATATCCAAGATCAGTAACCTATTAATTTCCAACTAAAGAAAACTTAGAGGCATTACTCTCTTTATGCAGCTAATGTTTTGAACTTGTTTATAAAATGCACCTGTTTAAAGAAGCCATATACTAATGCCACTGTCCATACAGTATTCTTGAGGTTATTCCGGATTCCCTGAGTTAAAAATTCGTTCCAAACAAACATTGTTTCATAATGAGCTTGCCCTGTCTCGTTGTTACATAAATTCTTTTGAAGGCAATGCATGACATGATATGAATAGCTGAAAAAGAAGTCCTTTGTGAGATCCACCGTGCATAAGAGCTTCTTGTATCTACATCATTATTAAGAACAAAAGGTCAGTGCATTCTTATTATAATCAAGGAAGAAATATTACTGAGTTAAGCATTAGCTTAATAAATTTAAACTATGAAGCTAGAAGGGAAAAATAAAGATAAAAAAAAAGTAAAGGAAGTAACTCCTGCCCCACAAACCCTGATGATACCTTGTCTCATTCAACATGTTATATTAACACCATCACAACAGAAATGAAGTTTGCCCCCTGTACATATATAGGAAACGAACTAGCAATAGCCACTATACAATGTTATCAACTAAGTATGATGCAACAGTAACATTTAATATCGCATATCTTGGAGTTAGATACTCAACTAGCTCAATCTTAAAAAAAGAAAAGGAAAAGAAAATATACCGCCAGAAGAACTCAAATAAGTTTAAAATCAAACAAGCCCACATCATTAATTAACACTGAAGGGTGTATTGGCAAAAATAGTACAGAAGTTACCTCCACAGTGTTGAACTTGTCTACTTCTAATAGACGATGCCCAACTCAAATTATTTGTTCCGCAAATTATTGAAATGAAATAAAACAATAATAAACAAAATCCTCTTCTAATTACAAATAAAAAATGCACAGTTTTTTATAACTAATCTCATAGGTCTCTTTAATAGTACCAAGTACACGTTACATTTACATGCAGAATGGACAAAAGACCTGTTCTCGTTCTTAGAATTAGTCATATTGGACCGCACGGAAGGATGTGGAATTGGAATCATCTCGCTCTTGCTGATAGCATATATTGCGTGGCCACAAATAGCACCAATTTTCCTTCTTTTTGTTATTAACAACATGTAGTAAGGTCCCAAAAATTTAACGAAACCTGGTTTACAAAAGAAAGAAAATTATATGGTAAAATGGATTCAAGAGCTTAGAAAGTTGAGCTTGCAAAACTAAATTACATACCAATTATTCCATAACAAATGGTTACAAATTTAAGTCCGCCAGTTGATTTGTTCCCTTCATGTATTCGCTTTATGAGTTCACAACATTCATTCTCTGAGTATTTTGCAGGATCTTCCAAAATATTCAATTCAGATGCCTCTAACCGATCAATCTTTAAAACTCGCCAAAAGGTTCTGTTTTTATCTCTTCCTATCATATAAAAATTCTGTTGCATAATAGAATGAACGATGGATTAAAAACACTGAAAAAGAATAGAGATTTTTGAGGGAACAAACTCTTATGCAAAACGTACAGCCTGAGAATACAATATCAGTTTAAAAAAACAAAACAAAACAATATTAAAAATCCAAAAACTCGTATGATACAGTAAACCGGTTTGGTAAATGAGTTGAGAAATAAAAGGCTCGAATATCAAACCAAAATCCAATAGGTGAAACGAATAAATCAAGTATATGGATCGAAGCTTTCTTTCTGTATACTAAATTTTCAACCAGATTCATGAAGTAAAGCAACAATATAGTACATACCGAACAAGTCTCGTAGAGTCGGAATTTCTGCAAATAGCAGGAATTTGGTTCCGGTTCCAAGCCATTCAAATTAGTTTCCATGTCCACGCGGATCTATTTTTCTCCCCCGAGCTGTCCTTGGCCGGGGTCAACTCTCTACTGCAACAAATCTCTACTTCTCAAATCTATACATATATACAGTACAATAAACATATCTACATATATATATATGTCTCTTTAGCTGTGTTCATAATTAAGTACATAAACAAATAAACACACCATTGACAGTACACAGAAAAAAGCTTTAAAAACAATAAGAACTATAGAAACTGCTGTGATCTCGGAGAAGAAACAGTTTTCTGAGAGGAAAGCAAACCGGAAAAGAAGCAAAAACGGAGCGTTTTGAGGGAGAGAGAGCAGATCGATGACGACGGAAGAAGCAGAGGCTAGAGATCGAGAGGGACTAAGAGGGAGATGAGAGGCTGTAGATACTACACGCAGCAAAATAAAAAATTAAAAGAGAAATTTAGTATTAAATTTTTTTTATATAAATTTTAACATTTTGAGAAAAATTAATGGGATTTGTCTGTTAAATTATACACGAAAATGTCGCCGTGACTTTTACTTTATTTCCTCTTTCGGTTAACCTCTTAAACTAACACGTGGCCGTAATTCGGTAATTGTCTCAGTTTTGTCTTTTTTTTTGGTTAACGCTGCTATGGAACGGTAATAACGACTTTAGGCACTGAAGTGCTGACACAAAGGAGTTCCAAAATTAAGTTTTATCCTTGAAAAAAAAATTATTTAAGTTAAAAAATTTGATAAAAAAAAATTCAACTCGGTTGAATCTTGAATTAATTTAGAAATAAAAATATAATAAACTTACCATATTTTTATTTAATTAGAAAAGTATACCGTTATCATGAAACTTAAAATTAAAATTTAAAAGTGGAAATCACATAAATAAATTAATTTATAGGTAAATTAGTTATAAGGTTTGTGTATGCCAATTGATACATAATACAAATGGAAAAAAAAGGACAAGAGAAATAATAAATGGTTGAAAAAGGAAAAATACATAGGTTTGTATTTCACAAATTTCATGAATATATTTTCTTCATTAGGGTAAAACATCGAGTTTAAAAAAAATATCAACTTAATATTGTGTGAGGCTTCCAGTAAATATTTTATTTGCAATTTAAAAATAAAATTTCGACTTTCAAAATAAGAAGAAAGCAGCTATTATTGGCGATGACATGGTGAATAACAGAATAAGAATATGCTTTTCTTCAACTTGCTTATAAGCATATAATATTTTATCATATCATATATTATTCCAATATTGAACCGTCTCTTTACAGGTGATATCCGTGCTGGAATTCTAATCCCCATTGCCATTGCCATATAATAAATAAATAAATGTTTTCCTTGACGGATTAAATGAAAAATATTTTTTTTGGGTCGTAGATTTTTCTTCCAAATATTAGAAAAATTTAATTATATTCACCTATCTTTTGGTAGCCATGCATTCCTATTATATTTGTTAATTAGATATACAATATATCATTGACTAAATATTAAAAATATTTGAATATTTCATCATGCAATATGAAAACGTAAAGTTTATTTGATTCAAAGTGGTTTGAACACAAGATCATTCAGAATAAATTATTTCTATAGCAAAGCAACAAGAAAGCAAAATATCAACTTTTTTTTTTAAAAAAAAAGGAAAGAAAGAAAAGTAAGTAATACTTCACCTAAAATAATTCCTTAAGGTCAGAAAACCACATAATATATATAAATCGGTTGACCCAATGTCCATTCTTAAATTTAAAAAGAAAAAGACTAGCATGTGAAAATGGTATTTTTCATTTTTTAGGTATTTTCTTGTACAATATATTTACCATTAACATATAAAATGTAAAGGGAAAAGGAGAAAAACCCATATGAAAGTGATTGCAATAATTCAAGTTGACTCCTATATATATATGATAGGTAACATTTGGGTGGATACAAAGTGGTTGAAGAGGTGTGGACACTTAATTACATTGAAAGGACTTTCTACAAAATTTTTTTAAAAAAATCCCCATTTTGTGTTTGAAAAGCATGTTTAGCCAATTATTATACGTTACAAAATGGAACTTGCAAATCCAGGGCCAAGACTATATATATTCTGATCTTGAAAGATTGGTGCCATGTCTATAACTATAACTATCATATGGACAAATATTTCTTTTTTCCAAATACATGAAAAATGTTTGCTCCAATACAATTGGCTTTCACTTCTTATGCATTGTATGGAAAGCTCTATCAAAACACCACCGAGCGAAATACATTTATTTGGTTTTCAATATTGGACGATTCTCCTCGTGACTCTCTAAACGTTGTAGGGATTCAATTATGATATTGCAATTTACCCTTTTTGGGATAATCCCTTGCGTATAAAGAAACTTTTTTCATATTTTAATAACAATACCGAAAATAATGTTCTATTGTCGTAAAAGAAACTTTAATGAATTTACTAGTCGAGCTTTTTTTTTAATGTGCATATATATATATATATAGCTCAAATGTTGGTTTGTCAATATTTTCAAAAATCAAGGTGGAAAGTTGCTCTTGATTTAGAAATAGAAAACCAGTCACTCACAAGTGGCAAATAGTTTCCTTTCAATGAAAGTGAATTACAATATAAGGTGTGTGGTAGATCAATAGCATGTCATTGGAATGAAAGTGATTTGAAGGAGAAGCTTATCATTTTGCATTCAATTGAACATGGAAACAACACATGGGTCATTAATTAAGAACCACACATCAAAGCAAAAAGGAATGGAAGAAAGGAAAAGAGTAGGGTTTAAGCAACAATAATTTGCTCACTAACACAAATTTCACGTGATTCTGAAATTAGTACTAAAATTTTATATTTATAAAATGATTTAGAAGATTTTGACTCGTGAGTTGGAAGTGAGGTTTATTACATAAAGTTTACCTTTTTTATAGTAGGGCTAATGCAACGTCAAGGTCAATTCTTTTTGCTGCATGTCACCTGTGCATTTGGGATTTATTTTTATATATTATTTGTCTAAAATAATTTTTCTTGACTACTTTTTTTTGAAATTATATAATTCCCAAAAAAAAAGAAAGAGTCTCAATCCATATAGAAGGGATTGGCGCAACGCTTTCAACCCCACGTACCAAACACATTATTGTGAATGACTTTTTATCATGGCTAAACCTTTTTTTTATAGGTTTTTTCATTTTTTAATTGAATTTGTAGTCTTACCCTTTTAATTATGGACATTTTGGAACATGTGAGTAGCTTTATTTTACAAAATTAAATATTTTATTTAATAAAACAAAACAAATGAATAATGGTTTAGTTTTATTTAGAGGCTAGCTCATGATAATTTCACCCCATCATTCATTAGCTCATTTAGCATTTTTAATAATATAGCAAGTTTATTTCAAAAAGAAAAAAACAATATAGCAAATAAATATGAATGTTAATTGAAATAGGATGGTCCAGATATTTTTTCTTTTAATCAAACTTTTTGAGTTTAGATTTTCATTACATAATTTATCGTGCTCCTGTATGAGCTTTACAGTATTTGAGCTACATATAGTCGGAACTCGGTGAACATAGAGACGAGCCGAGCCGAGCCGAGTTTTACCAAAAATAAAAAAATAAAACAAAAAGGGAAATTTTTATAGATATATAATAATAATATAAATGACACATTCAACGTGGCCAGACGTTAGGGGTTAGCTGGAGCAAGCTAGCGGGACGACGTGGCAATGTGGACGTCTCATCTCCGCAATCACGTGAAATGGAAACATTTCCTTGAGCCTTCAGAGACGCCACGTGTCTTGTCTCTAATAGGTTAAAAGAAACAAAAAGGAATGCATTCGAGGAGATATGGGTCCCATCGTTACTGTACTCACATTTGTCGGAGGCGGCGCATCTATTCGCGAGCACGGGCTGCCTTCTATCTTCCCTATTTGCACTAAACAAACAAAGATAACTTTTCCTACGCGGGAGTCTATGTTCCATCTATGGACTCAATTAATTAAAAAGTATTTTTCTTTAATTATTCTCTAATAAATTATTAGAAATACTATTACTTAAAAAGGTATTTTTTCATTAATTTAATCTTTTTTTTTACTTTTTAAAATTTAATTTAATTTTAATCATTTCAATTTGATGTTGTGAAAAAAAATCAAAATTATCAAGTCAAAGCATTTTATCTAAATTAATTTATCTGACTACACTCGCATGAATAAAGAGAAAACAAGTATTTTCGAATATTCGTCCTATTCTAGCCGATTTAATAAATTGGATAACTATAAATAGATTCATCCTATATCATATGTAGTTTTTTTTTTTTTAAAGAAAAAACCTTGCTAAAATAGTGAATACTTTGCATAAAAGGTTGTATTTGTACGTGGTCCTAGAACACACGTAGGAGATTGACACATGTCCAATTAGATAACATTATACTGACTTTGCCCCTGGTGATGAAAGAGATCAATAATTGAGAACATAAGGTTAAGAAAGGCATTGGAGAAATTGTCAAAGAAAGCTATTCATCTAATCATAGCTAACTTCTTTACTTCTTCTTTCTTGGATTCTTTCCTCTCTCCTTTCTTCCTTTATTTGCTTTTCCTTTTCCAACTTTGTTCACAAAAATACACATACATAATGTTTGATCTCATTTGTTAGTATGAAAGAATTCTGGATTTTTATATTTGCCTTTTGCCCTTCTTTCTAAACCCTATGTACTTTTATATCCTTTCCTCTCTCTCTCTCTCTATATACACACACACACCAATAGAATTGGTTTTTCATGCTTTGAATTTGGCTTTCATTCAAAAACAATATTATCGCCGATCACGTGTAATTTGATTATTCTTTTCATTTATATGAAAAATAAGATATTTCGAATTTTAATTTTCTGATCACAAATGTGAATTGGTCCGCACTGTTATTCCTTCGCTGACACCAACAATTAAATTATAATATTTATGAATTATATATATGTTATGGACTTGTTTGCCCACACGCTATTCGTAATTATATAGTTGTTATTTTCACTCTACTATTAAATGACTCACTTCTTCAACAAAATTCCCCCTTCTCATCTCTTAATCATTTTGATTTGACATTATTAAAACCATTTTTGTGGTTCTATAAACTAATCCCATAGGACAGGTTTTGACCCAAATGATAAGTACTGGCGTCTTGCTAGGACTTGGTCTCTTACATACGTCTTTTCTATTCGGGCATGATGTCAAATTGTGCCGTTTTAGATTTGGCCTAAATTTTGTCAGAATCACTGCAAAGTTTTCAGCAACATTTTGCTCTTTTTGATCATGTGTGATGCATAAAAAATTTGTTTTCTTAACATACAAAGAAACAAAATATCATTTTCAACTAAAAATATTTTTTTAAAAAATGTTTTTCCCACATAATTGGAGCCTAAAAAAGGACAAAATTGAACCTTCCGCTTTTGCTGTTTTTTTTTTCTTCCTCAAAAAGAAGAAAAGACTTTTGAGTTGGATAATCACAAATGGGCTCAGCCTTCTGTTTCTTGATAATTGATATGGATTAGGAGCCCAAAAATCATTTTTGAAGGGGAGACATTATGCGTCTTCCATCGTCATGATTTCATTTGCGGCAATACTAATCAAAGAAGAGTATGTGAACCTAGTTAATAATCACTACTTCTATTGGACAGCAGGGTCGCTTGGTTCAACTGTTCATACTAGATAAATAGTGATTCTAATAGCTGGTGGCGAATGGCTAACCATATAAGCTGCGCAAATCAGCTGAACCAATCGTTCTCATAATAATCATTTAGTTACTACCCACTGCTTTTTGTTGCAAAACTGACTCTTGCAACTACCATCCTTCAAAGAAGCAAAATATAGTTCCAATTTTGGTTTAGAAAACACGATTATTTCTACTGCGAGAAAAAGACACCACCATAGGAGTCCAAGCTTACTGTCCAAAAAGCTGCTTCATATTATAAGGTGCAGTGACAGTGGGTTTTCCACTCCAAAGTAGCTTGGCTAATTGGCTGTTTGCCATTTCCGTAGTATGTGCACCATCAAACCAAATATACTCACTCGGTTTACTGCATAATTTATATGATTCATTATTATCTCCACATCCACTTCCCCTGTATGTCCCGCACCCGCAACATGCAGCTTTCCCCTCCTTGAAGCCTGAATGCAGATTTTTGCAACATAAAAAATATCAATTAGTACATCAGAAAAGCTTAAATGACAAAATTCAATGCCGACATGGCATAGATTGTCGTCATATCCTACCGTATTTGGAAGGATTCATCACTCTGTTGCCAAGTGAATTGTAGTAATCCAATATTGCATATTTGAATCCTGGTAGTTGGCTCATTAAGTTCTTAAGAGCAGTGGATAGATAATCGTTGTGTAATCTCGCTAATGCTAATGGTTCTTCGGCGCAGTCGCTGCCAAGCTCAGGATTCATTGTTTTCATTACTGGTAGGCAACCTAGAGGCCCTGCATTCTGGAATGCAATTTTTCTTGCTCCTAAGCTATACAGTTCCTGCAAAGCAAAAACAAGAAGAGAAAATGTAATATATATATAAAAATTATTGTTAATGAGACGTTCTTACTTGAAGCACCGATGTCAAGTTGCCGATGACCATTTCGACGTATGCTATTTGGTTGGATTCAGTGGCATTAGGGTTTGAGGAATAAAAGCTAAAGTAATCATTTCCTCCAATACTAAACAAGTAAACAGCCCTCCTCAAGAACTTCTCAGCTTCTGCGTCATTTAGCTGCTGCCTCAACGACTTCTTTATATTCTTAAAATACTCCAGCTGAGTTCTTAGATGTATCTGGAAAAGAAAGGACAAAATCAAATAACAAGAATTATAATGGTCTACTCTTCCCATTTTAACAATCTATTTGTTTTACATTCCATATTTCCATTAATTAGTACTCAAAAGAAAAAAGCCAAACAGGCCCTAGAAAATTGCAGCATCAGATCTTCTTCAACAGGCCAAATTCAGTTTTAGCAAGCAAGTGAAACGAATTTTGACAGTTGGTGTCCCTTGAACTAAATTGTGTAATGGTTTATAGTTATATATTATTGATTCTAACTGAAACGCAGCATAAAATTTCAAGAAGTGGGTTAAAGAGAGAGATACATTAATGCTCAAATTAACAACCAAATATCAATTCTACTATAATGAATTGAGATTATAAAGAAAAAAAAAAAAAGAAAAAGGAAGTTCAATAAAAAATTTAGATCTACTCACTGTTCCGGGATGAGTTCCATCAAGAACACCTGCACCCGCTGAAGCAAGGTTAGCTCCATCAGTTAACCGATGAGAAGCACCTGATTCCAAATAGGGAGGGAGTATAGGCAACTTTGCAAATTGGGCTGCAAAAAACAATGTGTAAATTACATGGAAACAAAGTCCAGAACTTGCTGTCAGCAATGTATTCATATATAGCTCATAATCAATTAATGTCTCTTACCGATAAAGTCGGGGACGATCCGGCCATCGGAGAGCCTTCCAGTAGGGTGGTCGAAGAAGGTTTGACCATATGGCCAAGAAGTTGCTGGCATGCCTTCATCAGTACTACCATTAAGGTACTGATTGTTTCCTGGGTCAAAAAGTGAGTCTCCAAAAATAAACAAGGCCTTATGTTCTGCATCTAGCTTGGAATATTGATCATAGCAGCTACCTGGATTCTTCAAGCTCAAAAATAAATTTATCACACACAATAGAAATCTCATTACAGGCTCCATAACCTAACAGTCTTACTAGTTTTGCAATAAAGATGAAGACTTTTTTTCTGGTTCTTTTGCTTTCTTGGAGGATAAAATAAGTACGTTCACTGTTCTTCACGTGGTAGAACAAAAAAAAAATAAAAATAATTCTCCTAATTTCGAAGTGTTTTCAAATCTCAAGTCTTCATCTTGTCCTTTAATTTATCATATTTTATTGGCTTAATGGTCACATTCTAATTTGTCCTTATTGGGTTGGGTTAAGTTCATGGGCTTTTGAGTAAACTATAGTTTCAACAATCATTTACAGTTTTACACCAACCAGCTTTGACTCATTGGTATTGAAGTGGGCTTCTCAGAAAGAAATAAAAAGGAAGATTTTACAGACAGAACTGCTAAAACAAGAAACCCAAAGATCATATTTAACTTATTTTACTCAAATAAGTCTACATCAAGATAGAGAACTAAATTCTGTCAATAGATTACAGGTCAAAACTAAGCAAATTCAAACAATTGCTTCACATTATATGGTCCAGTAACATTTGGTGCTCCACTCCATAACAGCTGAGCTAATTGTTGGTTTGTTCTTTGAGTATGGTGGCCACCATCAAAAAGTACGTAATCATTTGGGTTTTTACACAAATTATATTGCTCTGTGCCATTGCTTCCTCCTCCGCAGTTTCTGCCATTATACAATCCACTCCCGCAACAGGCAACTGCTCCTACTTTGAAGCCTTCATACCAAACGAATCAAAATCATGTCAGACTCATTCAATAAAGAAAATTTAAGGGGACATTATTATACAAGTGATAATTGCTATTACTAGCATACCATATTTTGTTGGATTCTTTATTCTATCAGCAAGTGAATGATAGTAATCGAAAATTGAATATTTGAATCCTGGTAATTGGTCCTGCAACTTGTGCAGGGAATTGGATAGAGCTCTGTTGTGTAGTTTTGCATGTATCAAGAAGTTCCTGACACAGCTGCCATTCAATTCTGGGTGCATTGCTTTAATTGTTGGATAGCAACCCAACGGTCCAACATTCTGAAATGCTATTTTCCTCAGTCCAATTTCATATAGTTCCTGTCAGCAGAACAACAGTAAATAAGAAAAAATAAAATTTAAAATGAATGGCAAATTAGTTATTGTCAATCGTCTTTTTAACTTCTACTCAAGCAATACTAAACGAGAATAATTGCACTCCCAAAATGTTGTTTACAGAAACATTTAAAATAGTGCTTTCTTGAAAAATTAATTTCAACCCATGGATTCTTGAAGCAATAATTTTCATCAAATAATAGTAATTCATATTGTCAAATTACTACGTACCTTGAGTCCATTAGTGAGATTGCCAACGACCATATGCATGAATTCCCTTCTTTCAATTTGTGTAGCATTTGGGTAATTTGTGTTAAACCCAAAATAATCATTACCTCCAAGGCTAATCAAGAAAACAGATCTCCTCAAAACTCTCTTAGCTTCTTCCTTACCCACTTTCTGCACCAATGAACTTACCACCTTCTTGAAATTGCTTATTTGTATTTTAAGATTCATCTGAAACATGCAATAACATATTAAATAGTAAATCAAGCTATTTTGAAAACCAGAAACAGTTCCTAATTATTTAACACTAACCACTCCAGTAGCAGTTCCTTCAAGAACCCCTCCTCCAGCTGAAGCAAAATTTGCTCCATAGCTAAATTTAGCATGTGGTTTCAGAAATGGTGGAAGCAGATTCATCTTTGCGAACAATGCTGCAGAAGCAAATGATGAATCGTTTATTAATATGCAGAAATACCGATATATACATGCATGTGTTCAAGTCTTACCAATAAAATCAGGGACGATAAGGCCATCAGATAATCTTCCCGTAGAATGGTTATTGAAGTCCATTCCGTAAGGCCAAGAGGTTGATGGTGGTCTTTCGCTGCCATTTAAATACTGATTGTTGCCTGCATCAAAAAGTGAGTCCCCAAACACAAACAACAGCTTATGGTGTTCTTGATTCTCTTTCTTCAGGTGCTCACCATAGCAACTAAGATTGGCTACACATGAGATGGTCAACAAGAGAAGGTAAAACCTTAAACTACTTGCCATTATCTTTGAATTTGTTATGCTTTTCCTTGCTTTTTGCTCTGCGATTCCTCCCATTCTCACATCTTTATTTATAGTCACTGTATGACTGAATTTTTTTATTAGTTTTGCTTGAACTATAGTTTGAACTCAGAATAGTTATATGAAAAAGAACACTCTGATACGCGTAAATGAAAATTGTTCTTCATTAAATTAAGATGTCGGTGAATCTGCGAGTACGGATTTTCTCAAATTCACATGGTATTAAGAAAATTGCATGTGTTGACACATAGCCAACGGCTTAAAATAATGCAAAATAATTTTTTTTAATCCCATTTTATCATCCCAAGTTTAAGGATCTTGAAAGGATAGATTAAAAGTATTGATTTCTTAATTTCCTCGGCTTAATTATTAATCACTAGTTAATGGTTGATTTAAGGCAGTGACCAATTCGTTGACTGGTAGTTGAACGGCAGTTAAATTAGTTTTATCCATGTGTCTTTTCCTTTTGTTTTTTTTTTCTTTTAAGTTCGTACGGTATGTAAATGAAATGGAAAGATTAAGAGGTGCCGTGATTTTTTAATATAAGTCGAATAAATTTCAATAGTTACATTATTTATTTTTTAAATTTGAACCCAACATCGGATTGATCCACATCTCAATCTCTTTCCCAATGCTCTAAACTCCAAAGTATATAACGTGAGAAACAAATGCAGTTGTGTTTTTACTTGTAAATTTCATACAATTAAGACTTTGTAATTCATTCTGCTATTTTTTCAGAGGATTTAATTTAACTTTATGATTATAAATCATATCAATGTTATAAATATATTAATAAATATTATATTGTAATTTATGATAATAATACATTTTTTAGATTATAATAATTACTCGTTTTCTCACATTTGTGTTGCACGTTACTGTGCTCGTTGTAAATAAATATAATTTAATTTGTTTTGTTTAAGAAAAAAAATTCTTTTCTGATTTCCTGATATAACGCGTTATATCACAAATTTATATTATATAAATAAATAAATAAATATATATATATATTTAATGAGTTTTATTTTCTATTTTATATTAAACAATATCTTATAATGTATTACTTAATCAGTAATAATAATAAATTATATTTATTCTTTGTAAAATTAATTATAATCAATCAAATTAAAGATTTAATAAAATGTATTATATTATTACCTATGGTGATATATGTACCTTATACAGTGATTATGTGTATAAATATGTAAAACATGCTTCACAAGGGTAGAAATATAGGCATATATCTTTGCCAATTTCAATTTTGGTTTCTTTGCAATTATGCATGCAAAACAATTTTCTTTTTTAATCAGACAAATTTAATTTTATTATTTTAAGTAAATATTTATTCAAGTAAGACTTTCAAATGATATTTAAATACTCCATCCATTCCATTTTGTTTGTTTATTATTTTTTTTATGTCCCAAAATAGTTTAGAGGTTTCTAAATTTAGATATGTAAATAATTATTTTTTCAATAATAACTTTTACGATTGTCCATTGAATGAAAGATTTTTATTAATATCTTGATGAGTTAAAGGTAAAAGAAAAAGGCAAAATAACTTATATGGTCTAAATTCTTAATATGCATATTTTATCAAACAGTTTGCATCTAATAACTGGCTTTGTTTTGTTAAACTCTAAGATGGAAATATAAAATTTCAACTAGTACAGAAGCACCACTCCTCCAAAAGCTACAGCCGGGAGGTGTTTCTCAGCTTTATTTAGCGGAGTACTTATAGATTAAGCTAAGCGCATTCTTAAGGGATTATTCTTTTTGGAGAAAGTCTTGATTGTGGAATCAAACTCAAACAGTTGTTTCATATTATAAGGGTAAACAATATCCGCTCCTCCGCTCCATATCAGCTCCGCCATCTGATTGTTGGCAGCGTCGGTGTTATGGCCGCCGTCAAAGAACACATAATCAGATGCATTACTGCAGACACAGTAAGGAAATGATCCACAGTTACTAGCACGGTGACTCCCATCGCCACAACATGCAATTTTTCCCACCTCAAAACCTTCACGGAGAAAAGACATTCATTCTTAGACTATATATATATGCAGGATTTCTTATGAGTATTCACGTTCTTGTTTCGATACAAGAATCATCTGATTAGTTACTACTTACCAAAGTCTTTTGGGTTACTTATTCTTTGTCCGATAGCAGTGAAATAATCAAAGATTGAGTAAGTAAAATCAGGATATTCATTTGCCAGTGTATCAGCCATCTCAGTTAGAGCTTCATTGTGGAGTACTGAAAGTGTCAATGGAAGCTGGGCACACCCATCACCTTCAATGTTGAATTGTTGTTTAAACATTGGCAAGCAACCTATGGGTGCCACATTCTGAAACATAAATTTCCTTGCTCCTATATTGTACATTTCCTGTAACATTTTAAACTATTAATTACTTCTTTAATTGTAGATCTATATATGGAACAATGTGGTTTGTGATATTAATATACCTTGACTTGTATTGTGATGTTGCCAACCACTTCATTTACATATTGTTTGAGTTCTACGAAGGTGGCGGTAGGGTTTTGGAAGGTAAAGGAAAAATAATCGTTACCACCCATGCAAACCATGTAGACTGCTTCCTTCAACCTCTTAGTGGCTTCGGTTTCGCCTAGTGTTTCGTTCCACATTTTAGCAACTGCTGTAAAGTTGTCTACCTGGTTTTCAAGGTTCATCTGACGAAAGGTAATACAAAGATTACTGATTTGAACTATACAGAGATTCATTTCTCAGCCAATGAGTTCGAAATTCATCAGAAAAAGAACAAAGAAATCAATTTCTAATATATAATATCGCTTACGGCGTTTGGGTTGCTGTTGAAAACGCCTGCCCCACCAGAAGCGAAGCTGGCGCCATTGGTGAGATCTGCATTGGGTTCTAGAACTGGAGGAATAAACGGCAGATTCAACTTGACGGCTGCATGAACCAAACAGAGCATTGATTATTTATGATTATGTTAAAAACAATTACGTAGTTAGAAACAAATAAAACATGTATCTCATTACCAATAAAATCAGGAACCACACGGCCATCGGAAAATCTACCAGTGGAATGGTTGAAAAAAGTGGTGCCATAAGGTGGAGAGTACGATGGGATATTTTGTCCGGGAGTTATGTATTGGTTATTGCCGGGATCCCACAGAGAATCTCCAAAAATAAAGAAGTATTGAGCAGAGCAGCTCAGAGGGTTGAGAAGGGTGACACTGAAGCACAAACTCAGCACACAAAGGAAACGACGAACACTAATTGCCATTATTGCTCACTATCAAGCTCTTGCAAGGATTTTCTCTGTCTCGTGGTCTCAATGTGCTACCTTCCCTTGCTATTTATAATGGTTCTACGTGAGGTAGGTGGACAGGATTTAAAATTATATTGAATTAAATATTATTATTGTTAATAAATTCAGCTTGTCGCAATATAATTGCAAATGTAATCGTTTTTGTGTAAAATTGAATTTACAATAATTGAACTCTATAGTCAAGTAGACTGTCATTGTATATTTTTCACGTGTTGATTTGTTTGTTGCAGCCAGCAATGTGCAATAATCAATTCGGTTTTTTATAAAACCCGAGTCAAATTAAATTAAGATTTAATTATTTTAGACTAAAAAAATTTCGGTTAGCCACAGCATGAAATCAAATCGAAACTAAAAACTCATCGGTTACTTCTATTAAAAATTAAATCGAAATCGAACCCTTAAAACTACTGAAACAAACAGTGTGATTCAATTTCTCGGTTAGCTCCAATAGATGCTTATTTATAGATTATTTCGTTGGGTGTGGGCGTGGTTTGTCGTATCGTTTGTTTGGTTGTTCATTATGATAACTCTAATTATGGTTCTGGGTTAATTTATTAATGCATGGTGTTTAACGCTTTCCCCTCTTTAATCAGCAGTGACGTGGACATTTATCCAATTTGAAGTTAATTAATTTAATCTGTCTTTTAACTCTTTTATTTATGTTTTATTCTGTCTTTAATGTCGTTTTGTAGTAATCTCATACTGTATGGTAGTTTATCTTCATGGAAGAAAATAAATTTATATATGGAATCTTGTATTTTTTTTTTAATTCGAATAATTAATAACAACGTGTCATGCAGAAATCTCGATTCTTTCATTAAGATAAGATAAAATTTAAAACCCTAACAATATAGATAATTTTATCATCATATAAAAAAGTGCGAAGAAAATTATTAAATCAAAATAAATAAAACTTATTTTAGTATTCTTGAAGTTATTCTATTATTTTATATTTTTTTCAATTTGGTTAATTAAAGATGTCCGCATTATTATATGTTTAATATAAATATAATATGATTAAAATTATCATAATTAATATCATACGATTAACAATCAAAGAGATTTCGAATTCATTTGGTGCATAAAATATTTAACCACAAATAAATATTTTTTTTATTAAAACCATCTCTCTTGTTTTTGTTCTCTTTGCTTGATCTAACGGCTGAAAAACGTGCCATTTTTATTATGTCTGCCGATGCATGTTAAACATTCACATGCCTTGAGGTCGCAAAGTAGGCATCTCTTTGTCAATTTCAATTTTGGCTTCTTTGCAATTATGCATGTGAAACAATCAATCCATTCACTTCTTAAAAAAAAAATTTACATTCTCAACGAATTGTTTATCCCAACTGATTAAAGACATCCACGTTTCCATCTTTTTTCCCAATACTCTAAACTCTGACGTTAAAAGTGTAGTTGGGCTTTAATCTCTAGACTGGGCTTTGTACCTACACTCAGTTTCTATAGTTTATAACTGACATTGTTGGGCTTTTATTCTTTTTTTCTTTTCGTTTTTGTATTTGGAGCTTAACCCTTTTAAACTCTCTGGGCTTTCTTTTTTTTTTTTTCGTGTTCATCCACTCGTCCTTCTTAAGGATCTGAATTCAACTTTCAGGCATTAACCGATAATAAAAATTTTAAATTGATGAACATAAATATTAATATTTTCTATAGGTATTTAAATGTTTCTCCAATTCAATACTGAGAACTGAGAGGATTCATAATTAGGAGCATAAACTGTGTAATTTTGCTTTCATTCGTACGCAATGATTTCTTGGACTCATTGAATTTAATTATTGAAGTTTTATGATTGAATTGAGTGTTGGTGTCGCAATACGTAGATGTTATATCATCTTATCTTTATGTCGTAAATTATAATAATGACTTACCTACGATTTGGTTACTTATCATTAAATCAAATCAATTATAAATAATATTTTAATTAAAATGATAGTATTTTTATTATATATTAACGGAAAAAGGGTAAATAATAATTTAAAAAAAAAATTTTTTATTGGCTTAACGTTTGACACCGCCCATACATCGGCCGTATAGAAAAAATTTCCTAGCTAATAATAATACTCCTGTGGCTTGTATTATAGAATCAACATTTTCAAACTTAAATTTCCGTCCTCTACTTTCTTACATGCTCCTGTCACAAAGTCAACAAATTTCTAAAGCCAGTAAGCTTTTTTAGCATTTTTTTTTTGTCCTGCCTTCCACATTGAAACTGGCTGGTTGCATATTGAATAGGATGGCCCCATCAATCCATATAGATAAAAGACACTCACTTGGGTAACTGCATATATGATCCATAGCGATTAACAAATAATAATAAACGTCCTTGCAATCAACAAAAACAAAAACCAAACATCGCAGGCCTTGGATTTTCTGATTGGCCGGTTCTATATAGCCCTACTATATATTCACCTTCGAGATTTTGCATGTTCATATATATCTGGATGGTTCAGGATTTCAGGTTTTGAATAAAATTGGGTAGTTAAACCATCTGTTGGCAATTGACCCTTAAATTTAATTTATGTGAGATTGCAAGTGCTGTTGTGGGACTTTTGTCACCTTTCAGTGGTAGTTTGAAGCCATTAAATTTAAGGAGTTCCACTAAGCTAAACTAGCAAATATTAAAAGCATGTGGCCGGCCATGTGTACTTGCTTTCTCTAACCTTGATTTCTCCATCTTTTTTGTCTTCAGCGTATGACACGAATCTTCTTCTTCCATATAACCCATTTCTTCTCCAATTCAGCTTAATTTGTCAAAACCTCCAAGTAAGAACCATGGTTTACTTCCTTACGAGAAATCCATTATTTCTTCTATTAGTATCTTTTTCATTTTTTCTTTCTCCTTCTTTATTGACTGCTATTTCAAACCAATTAACTACTTGCTTAACTCAAAATCATATAACCAACTTCACTGTGTTCAACTCTACTGCTTACTACAATCTCCTTGAATTTTCCATTCAAAATCTTCGTTTTTCAGAACCTACTATTCCTAAGCCAGTAGTCCTTGTTCTACCAGAAAGCGCAGACCAGCTAGCAAAGACTGTAATATGCTGTAGAGAAGGATTCTTTGAAATTAGGGTTAGGTGTGGCGGTCACAGCTATGAAGGAACTTCATCAGTCGCTAGTGATGGATCTTCTTTTGTGATAATTGACATGATGAATCTAAACAAGGTTTCAGTCGATTTAGAAACTGAAACAGCAATAGTAGAAGGCGGTGCAACGCTTGGAGAAACATATTCAGCCATTTCGGAGAAAAGTAACGTTTATGGATTCTCAGCTGGGTCATGCCCTACTGTTGGCGTTGGTGGCCATATTGGTGGAGGTGGGTTTGGGCTATTATCTAGAAAATATGGAGTTGCAGCTGATAACGTAGTTGATGCACTTCTTGTCGACGCTAATGGACGCTTGTTAGATAGAAAAGCTATGGGAGAGGATGTTTTCTGGGCAATAAGAGGTGGCGGTGGTGGCGTTTGGGGTATTGTTTATGCTTGGAAAATTAAGCTATTGAAAGTTCCAGAAATTGTTACAGGTTTTGTTGTTTCGAGACCTGGAACAAAAGGCCATGTAGCTAAATTAGTAAACAAATGGCAACATGTTGCACCTAAATTAAATAATGATTTTTACTTGTCATGTTTTGTGGGAGCTGGCCTGCCTGAGAGTAAAAGAAAAGGAATTTCAGCCACATTTAAAGGGTTTTATTTAGGTCCAAGAATTGAAGTTTTGTCTATCTTGAATAACGTTTTCCCTGAATTGAAGATTTTAGAAGAAAATTGCAAAGAAATGAGTTGGATTGAGTCTGTTCTATTTTTTTCCGGTCTAAGTAATGGAAGCTCTGTTTCTGACTTGAAAAACCGGTATCTACATGAGAGAAATTATTTCAAGGCTAAGTCAGATTATGTGAGAAGTGAAATTTCTTATGATGGTATAAATGGTGCACTTGATATTCTTGAAAAGGAGCCTAAAGGGTATGTTATTTTAGACCCTTATGGTGGGGTTATGCATAATATAAGCAGTGAAGCAATTGCCTTTCCTCATAGAAATGGTAACATTTTTGCAATTCAGTATCTGGTGGAGTGGAAAGAAAAGGATAATAATAAAAGCAAAATATATATAAATTGGATAAGAAAATTTTACAAATGGATGAGTCCTTTTGTGTCAATGGGTCCAAGAGCTGCTTATATAAATTATATGGATTTTGATCTTGGAGTAATGGATATTCTGAAAATGAGGATCCCATCTGGGGATGGAGTAGAAGCTGCCAGAGTTTGGGGTGAAAAGTACTTCTTGAAAAATTATGATAGGTTGGTAAGAGCCAAGACACTCATTGATCCAGACAATGTTTTTAATAATCAACAAAGCATTCCTCCAATGTCCTCAATACGTACCAAACCCAAGATTTAAATCAATGGTTGATTATTTATTTGCAAAAGAAAATATAATCTTTAAGTGGGTATGTTTTTCTTTGTAATTTGTTCTATGCATATATGAATAAGCATTAACTCTCTGTCTGGATGGGCCTTATAATATTGAAGAAAAATTGAATGGGCCTTTTTTCGGACGAACCCCGGGCCCATAAAAAAGGTTCAATAGGCCAATTTTTGTCTTGCAATGGGAACGGGCCATTCAAAATTATCATTGACGAGTCCATAGAAATGTTAATAATATATCTTTTTCGATTTCAGATTCTTATTGATACTATTTGAATACAACACAGAAGATTTACATTTGTAATTTATATGTAACCGATTGATATGATAAAAAAAAACCCAGTGTATATATATATCTATGCCTCAAATAGTTGTTTAACATTACGTGGGCTTATGTCTGGAGGACTTCCATTCCACATCAGCTCTGCAAATTGCTTATTAGCCTTCTCTGTAGGATGAGCATCAAAGAACAAATATTCATTCGGATTTTCACATAATTCATAATCTTTTTTTTCTCCATTTGTCATCCCACAACTTCCCATTCCTCTATAGGGCCCTCTCCCACAACATGAAGCTTTCACTTCCTTGAAACCTTCACCATAGAGTATATGTAACTATCTTCATTCAGGTTTTTTTACTTAACAATATCAAGATTAGGATACGTCCATACTTGGGTGTAGTTCGGGGTACTGTTGAGTTTTTCCTGAATAATATTAATATAAAAAAGAAAAAAAAATTTTGCTGGGCAATTATTAGATACTTACCATACTTGGAGCCGTTGTTAATTCTTTCATTCAATGCCTTGTAGAAATCAAAATTTGCATATTTAAACCCACGTAGCTCCCTTTGTAGGTGTTGGAGGGCGGTAGGAAATTTTTGACTGTGTAGTTTAATTAGGGTTGTAATTTGTTCATTGCAACCACCTCTTGGGTTTCTTGCTCTCAAGAATGGAAGACAATCAACCGCCCCCACGCTTACAAATGCAAATTTCCTTCCTCCTTCCTTGTGAATTTCCTAAACAAGTATCAAATTAATTACATATAATCATAATTACTTAATCTCTTAATAGTTTATAACTGTTAAGTTAATTAAGATTAATTACTTTGATCACATCCGTCAGGTTGCCGATAACCATCTCTACAAGCTCTTCTTCTCCGCAGTTCAAGAATCGAGGGAGATTAGAAGGTTCAGTGAAAGTTGTTAGATAATCATTGGTTCCAATGCTGAATAAGAAAACTGCATTGGACAACAATGCCCGGGTCTCTTCATCACCAAATTTCTGCCTCAGCACCTGGTTCACTTTCTTGAGATAATTAACCTGAGCTTTAAGGTCTACCGTCTACATATTTAAAAAAATTGGAGACTTGAAATCAAACTGATCAAAAGATAATAATATAAACTCAAGAATTTCAGTAATTAAAATTTAAGAATAAGGATAAGGAATATCATACACGGCCTCTATGTGTTTCAACTAAAGCACCGGCTCCTGCTGACGCAAAGTTTACTCCGACCACCAACAGATTATTATTGTCAGGCTGGGAGTAGTAATATGGTGGGATAAATGGTAAGTTTGCGTACTCAGCTACAAGAAATATAAGTAAGTATATATCAAACGTCTAAGACAAAATGGAAAATTAACGGTGGTAAGAAAAATATTTATATATACCGATGAAATCCGGAATAATTCGACCATCACAAGGTCTTCCCGTCGGAAATTTGAAGAATGTTTCTCCAAACGGATAAAAGTTCGCCTTATATGCATTTCTGAGGTAGATATTGCTTCCAGCATCAAATAATGAATCTCCAAAAATGAACAAAGCAGAATGCTTCTCTACGGACCATACATTACTTGTGCTGGAAGTTAATATGAACAGAAATAATTGAAAATGTAACCTTGAAATGGACATGTCTCAACTGTGCGATCACTTGGTTTATATTATTTTCTGCGATCTCTTCCTTATTAGTATATAGGGTTTATATATGAAAAGAGATTTTATTTTTCTCTATTTGTAAGCAAGTCTGTCCTGTAAAGGGATACAATGCAAGAAGTCCACAAAAGACAATCCCTGGATTTAAGAGTACAAAGTAAAAATTGTAAAACATTAATTAAAACTATATCTTTTATTACTAATAATATGTGTATGGTGTGATCTTTTGCATACAAAATAAGGTTAATTAATCATGTGAATCCGATTTCGATATAAACTACTCCAAAAACATATAACATAAATTTATTATTTTGGTGAATTTCCATGCATGCTTCGTGTATTAAATGTAGAATACCTTCATATACATATCATGTTAATTAAAATTTACTCTTTTACATTTCGCAAAACAAAATTAGTATTTTTTGACAAGTTAATAAATATTTTAGGTAGAAATTGCTTACCAAACCATGCTTTTTAAAAAATATTGTTATTTTGTTTTTATTTTTCCGATATATGATAAAAAAATACTTGTGTTTGAACCAAAACACTATTTGTAATTGATTTGGTGTGTACGTGGACTCACCCATATATCGGTGTAGATAAATTCTTCCTTTAGTTAAGTTAAAATCATTGGAGTTTGTTGTTATTTTATTTCTTGCGCTTAAATTGTACTAAGATTGAGATGGAAAAATCTATAAATTCTGGCTCAGTTGGCAACGCCGGTTAAACATATAGAAATAATTTTTAGGTTTAATCCCTACTGAACGTAACTGCAAGGAGAAGTGAAGAACGGTCCTTGATAATAGGATACGTATATTGAGATGGAAAACCTATAAGGGTAATTCCTGAAACAATATTATGAAAATGAAATTTACATTTTAAAATTTTAGTATCAATTGTATGCATTTGAATAAAAAACCATAACAATTATATTTGTAATAAAAACAGCAACATTTGCTTGAACATATATAGTCTATGCCAGAAATAGTTGTTTAAAATTTACAGGGCTTGTGTCCTGAGGGCTTCCATTCAACATCAGCTCTGCAAATTGCTTATTAGCCTTCTCCGTCGGATGAACATCAAAGAACACATATTCATTCGGATTATTACATAATTCATACAATTTCTTTTCTCCCCTTTTCATCCCACAGCTTCCCATTCCTCTGTAAGCACCACTCCCACAACATGCAGCTTTCCCTTCCTTGAAACCTTCACAATATTAATCACAAATGAACCAAATTAATTGAAACATTAGGCCTAACTAATTATAACTAGATACTATACTGACCATATCGTGAGGGGTTGTTAATTCTTTCACTGAATGCCTTGTAGAAATCAAAATTTGCATATTTAAAACCAGGTAGCTGGCTTTGAAGGCCTTTGAGGACTGTAGAAAATCTTTGATTGTGTAGTTTAAATGGAATTGTAAGTTGCTCCAAGCAACCACCTTTTGGATTTCTTGCTCTTGCTGGTGGAGCACAATCAAATGGCCCTACGTTTACAAATCCAAATTTCCTTCCTCCTTCCTTGTATATTTCCTAAACAAGCACCAAATCAATTATATATATCTGTATGTATAATCATAATTAATTAATCTCTTACTAATTAATAAATTAATTACTTTGATCACATAGGTTATGTTGCCGATAACCATCTCTACAAGCTCAGCTTCTCTGGAAATCAAGAATTGATGAAGATTAGAAGATTTAGTGAGAGATGCTAGATAATCGTTCGTTCCAATGCTAATTAAGAAAATTGCATTGGACATCAACGTATTGCCTGATTTCTGCCTTAGCTGCTGCTTCACTTTCTTGAAATAATTAAACTGAGTTTTAAGGTCTACTGTCTATATATTTATCAAGGAAAACAAATCATTAGAGTGTTAATATCAAACTCAAAAGATTATAATATAAAATTAAAAGCAACTATATTTATAAATATTGAATATCAATTAGAATCATGTTAAACGGTCCAATTTAAGTCTGACCCAATTTTCATAACAGCTTTTCAGATTGTTCATAATGCTGTCAACAGGTCCATAATATATATGGGCGACATTTTAAATATTTCAACACGCTACAGTGAAAATTATGTCATACTTAAATTGAGATAAGTATAATTATCTGTAAGAATTTCACTAATTAAAAATTCGTGAATAAGGATAGAAAAATCATACATGGCCTCGACGGGTTTGAAGCAGAGCACCAGCTCCTGACGATGCAAAGTTCATTCCATCCATCATCAGAAGCTTATTGCTGGGCTGGTGGTAATAATATGGTGGAATAAATGGTAACTTTGCGAACTCAGCTACAACAAATATAAATTAAGCATCAAAATTACTAAACAGAGACGAATTAAGTAGGTTGGGAAGAAAAATACTTAGTACATACCGATAAAATCTGGAATAATTCGACCATCACAAAATCTTCCGGTCGGACGCTTGAAGAATGTTTCTCCATAAGGAAAAAAGTTGGCCTTGTAGCCATTTGTGAGGTAGTTATTGCTGCCAACGTCAAATATTGAATCTCCAAAGAAGAATAAGGCAGTACGGTTCTCTACAGACCATGCATTACTAATGCAGCAAGTTAATATGAAAAAAAATAATTGAAAATTTGATCTTGAAGTGGCCATGTCTGAACCCTGTGATCACTCTGCTACTCTTATTCTCTCTCCCTAATTCATATACATCCACCAACAATAAAAAGATATATATTTTTTTCTTTTTTTTTGCATTTATAATATTAATTCGTATAAGAGTAATTAATAGTTAGGTAACGGGAAGAGATTTTCCTTTTTTCCTTTTGCGAAAAGAGAGATTTTCTTTTTCTTTAGAAAAGTGAACCTGTTTCATTTGTAGGATGAAAGCAAAAAAAAAACAAATAAAGATCCAACATTTTCTTATTAGCTTAATCTATGGATGGTCTCATACATTTTGTTCTGACATATGTTTATAACACGCGCGCACGTAATTGCAAAGGATGCAAAACAAAAATAGGAAATATTAATAAATTTCATGTCAAATACAATCTAGTAAAATATAATTAAACTCTAACAATTTCTTTTATTACTAAAAATATGTATAGGGTTAATGAATTATTGGACAAATGAACATAACACCACAACTGTCACATTTGTAACTACAGATAAAAAACAGCAATACGTCTATGCCTCAAATAGCTGTTTAAAATTTATAGGGCTGATGTAATCAACACCTCCATTCCAAATCAACTCCCCAAATTGCTGATTGGCCTTCTCAGTAGGATGGACGTCGAAGAACACATATTCATTCGGATTATCACATAATTCGTATAATCTCGTCGTTCCATTGTTTATCCCACAATGTCCCAATCCTCCGTAAGGTCCGCTCCCACAACATGCAGCTTTTCCTTCCTTGAAACCTTCACGATATTAATTATAAATCAATCAAAATTAATTTAAAAAATTGGGTTAATGGTTAACTAATTGGTTACTTTGATCACATCTGTTATGTTGCCGATAACTATCTCTAGAAGCTCTTCGTCTCTGGAGACGAAGGATTGAGAGAAAGCTGCTGCTATGTAATCGTTGGTTCCAACGCTAAATGAGAAAATTGCATTGGAAATTAATGTGTTGGTCTCTTCATCACCCAATTTCTGCCTTAGCTGCTCCTTCATTTTTTTGAAATCTTTAACCTGAATTTTAAGGTCTTTTGCCTGTATATTTATCAAGGAAACAAATTAATTAGAGTGTTGAAATCAAACTCAAATTTAGATTTAGATATAGATTTTGGATTAGTAGTACTAAGATCGTGCTTAGGGGTATATCTATTTTTTTATTGTCAATGTATATTATTAATTATAAATCCAGAAAAAACTTAGTATATTCAGAATATGTTCTCAAACCATTAGGTTTTCAATACACTCAACCTATCTTATATGAATTGCATAAACTCGAGAATTTTACTAAGAATTATAAATAAAGATATGAAAGTCATACGCGGCCTCGACGAGTTTCAACTAGAGCACCAGATCCTGATGATGCAAAGTTCACTCCGTTCATCAACATTTCAAAATTGGTGGGCTCACAGTAGTAATACGGTGGAATAAATGGTAATTTTGCATACTCAGCTGCAACAAATTAAATATGTAATTACAGGTCAAACACCTAAAGAGAAATGTTACATAAAAATGCGAAGAAAAATACTTATATATACCAATAAAATCTGGAATAATTCGGCCATCACAAAATCTTCCAAACATCAAATATGGAATCTCCAAAGAAGAACAGGGCAGTATGATTCTCTAAACACCATACATTATTGACACTGCAAGTTAATATGAAAAGAAATAATTGAAAATTTGACCTTGAAACGGCCATGTCTCAACTATGTGATCTCTCCCTATGGCTTAAATACAATAAAAAGATATTTTTCTTTTTATTTGGCATTTATGATGTCAATTCCTATTAGAGTAGGTAAGGGGAATAGTCTATTTCTTTCTTTTTTTTATTGAAAAGTTTAATAGATTGAAAGAATATTATAAGCCATAAGACACGGTAATCCTCTCCTTTACTCACAAAAATTTTATAGTCAAGAGATTTTGAACCTTAAACCTCTTGCTCCCGCGTAAATACAGAATTTTCTTTTTCTCTTTGAAAGTGAACTTGTCTCAAACATTTGTTTCAAGAAACAAAAATGCAATAGGAAATTCAAGAGTTAACCTAATTTAACCATACTTTTATCACACGTGTACATATGATCGCAAATGATACAGAGGAAAAATAGTAAACATAATCTCAATCAAAGAAAAATCATATCAAATACAATCTAGCAAAATCTAAAACTTAACAATACCTTTTATTTTATTTTATTTTTGAAAGGTAATAATATGTTTTATTACTTACTCTCTTTAGAAAAAAAAAATGTTTTATTACTAAAAATATATATCCGGTGTCAAGCTTAGATTATTTATAACGTTCCTATGAGATTAAATATGATCCGAAAAAGCATACATCCAAAATGATCCGATAACCATCAAAAGTTTTATTTTTTTTTTTCTATGCAATAATTATTTTCATTTTCAAAGTTCTAAACCAAACCAAACCAAAGAGACCCACCATCACCATGTGTTTTTTCCTTAAATAGCTGTTTAAGGTTATAGGGTGTTGAAACACGAGGACCTCCATTCCACATCAGCTTGGCAAATTGCTGGTTAGCCTTCTCCGAAGGATGAGCATCAAAGAACAAGTACTTTCTTGGATCATCGCATAATTTATACTCTCTTCTTTCTCCCCCACACTTTCCTGTTCCTCTGTAAGGTCCACTCCCACAACATGCAGCTTTCACTTCCTTAAAACCTTCCGGAAATATTAATTATAAACAAATCAAAATTAATTTTAAAAAAATAATTAAAATAGAATTAGATACAGCTTACTTACCATATTTTGAGGGATTGTTAATTCTTTTACTCAATGAATTGTAGAAATCAAAATTTGCATATTTAAACCCATGTAGCTGACTCTGTAGCTCTTTGAGGGCTTTTGAAAATGCTTCATTGTGTCGTTTTACAAGAACTGTAATTTTTTCCTGGCAACCACCTGTTGAATTTTTCGCTCTCATGCCTGGAAGACAACCAATTGCTCCCAAGCTTACAAATCCAAATTTCCTTCCCCCTTTCTGATATATTTCCTGAATAAGCATTATATAATTAATCTCTTAATGATTAAAATTAATGGAAAGAACTGAATTAGTTAGTTAATTACTTTAATCACATTTGTTAGGTTGCTAATAACCATCTCTACTTGATGTGGATTAGGTATTATCGGAAAAGTTGATGCATAATCATTTGTTCCAATGCTAAATAAGAAAACGGCGCCGGACAACATTTTCTTGCTCTTTTTATTACCCAATTCCTTCCTTAGCTTCTTCTCCACTTTCTTGAAATATTTAAGCTGAGTTTTGAGATCTATCGTCTGTATATTTATTTATCATACAAAATCAAATTAGTGGATTATAATTGAACTCATAAAATTTATTATGAGGGATAGGAATATGACATACATGGCCTTGATGAGTTTCAACAAGAACACCGGCTCCTGATGATGCAAAGTTGATTCCATCCATCAGCAGGTGATTATTATTCGGGTCGAGATATGGTGGAATAAACGGTAATTTTGCGTGCTCAGCTACAATAAATATTAATTAGAGAATATATATCAGAAAGTAAGAGTGGAAGAAGTTCGATACGTACCAATAAAGTCTGGAATAATCCGACCGTCACAAGATCTTCCGGTCGGATACTTGAAGAATGTTTCTCCATACGGAAAAAAATTCGCCTTGTATGGAGTTTCCAAATAGTTATTGTTTCCAGCATCAAATAGTGAATCTCCAAAGATGAACAATGCAAAATGCTTCTCTAAAGAACATAGAGGTCTCAGGCAGCAAATTAAAATGAAAAAGCTTCCACACAAGACCGATAATTGAAAATTTGATCCGAAATTTGCCATGTTCAGTTCAATTATTTCACTCTGCTACTCATATATTATCTTTGTTCACTCCTTAATTGGTTACTATTCTGGTTCATGTGTTGTAAGGTTTAGTTTATATCCATCTGTAGAAAGATTAATTTGGCATTCTGAAGAATATGTGCTTATCTGTATTTGAGTAATAGGAAGGAAAATTAAAAATTTTTCTTTTTTAGAGAGATGAACTCAGCAAGTCTATCCTGTAAAGGAAGAAAAATACAAAAACTTCATAGATAAAAATCCAACATTGTCCCTTGATTTAAGGGTTAAAAGACAAATGTTTATTGTTTTATTTAGGCTTTTTTTTTTTCACATGTCTGCACAAGATTACAAGGGTACAAACCAAAAGCACTAATGATTTTGCATATGTCTCCGCATAGTCGCACTAATGGTCTTCAGATGGACGAAGGTTTTCCACCAGAAAAAAGAAATTTGCATACATCCCATTTAGATAAAAACTACTCTATGCATATGTATTCAGCCAAATATATAATATAAGAATTGTTTGTAATAATAAATAAATAACCTTTTGCTGAATTTCAGTTCAGCCTTTCATTATCAGTCCTACGTGCTATTTCCTGTTCTTTTTTTTCCTTCAATTGTAGACGGAAAGTGAAATGACAACAGAAAAAGAAAAAAATTTGTCGAACCAAACTTGTCAGTCCCCACTAATACATATAAAAGCCAAACAAATATTTGCATTCCAATTTTTCCTATCTTGTCAAAGACTTATCGGGATTCGAATTGACGAGGCACTTCCTGCTGTGCTCTTTAAGAAGCAAGTCGATAGCAAAATATTACAGCTACAACATCACCATGATTGTCAGATAAAAAAATTTGAACAGCAAAGAAAAATTTATTTGAGCATTAATTGTATCTTTAAAACAATTAATATTTGGTTACAGACATAGCTTATTAATTTGACCTATGACTCAACCAGTGTTTTAAGGTTGTAAGGCCTTGTAACCCTAAAATTTCCACTCCACAACAGCTTTGCGAGTTGATAATTGAATTTCTCTGTGGGATGGCTGTCATCAAAGAACAAATATTCACTTGGATTTTTGCATAACTCAAATTTAGTGCCCCCACAGCTTCCCATTCCTCTATAGGGTGGTCCACTTCCACAACATGCTGATTTTGCCACCTTAGAACCTTCAAAATTAATTCAACAATTAGATATATTTTTAACATTATGGATTATAAAACACAATTGGAAAATAAACAATTCACGAACTCACCATATTTTGAAGGATTGTTAATTCTATAAACTGAACAAGTGTACGTATCGAGATATGAATATTTAAAACCTTGTAACTGTCTCTGAAACTTCTTGAGCGCATTAGGCAGTGCAATATTGTGTAATTTAGCAAAAATTTTTACTTGTTCTCTAAAACCACCTTGATTGATCTGTTCTATTGCTCTCACTACTGGTAAAAATTCCAATGACCCAATGCTTAAAACCCCAAATTTTCTTCCACCATTTCTATATATTTCCTGATACACCAAATTGACTGTTAATCAATTGAAAAAAGTAAATTAAAGAAACAAACACTTAATTAATTACTTTGATCGCAGTGGTCAGGTTGCCGATAACCATCGCTACGTACTCTTTTCTTGAATTGTGGTTAACCACAGTACCAGACTTTGTTAATAAAGGTGAAAAATAATCGCCGCTTCCGATGCTGAATAGGTAAATGGCTTTGGACAATAATGCATTTGTCTCTGAATCACCCAATTCTTGCCTTAGTTGCTTTTTCACTTTCTTGAAGTACGTAACTTGAGTTTTAAGGTCTATAACCTGTTTCATAATTAAAGAAATTAAGAAAATACAATATATATATATATATATTGGTATTAAGAATTTGTATCGCACTTGTCCTTGAAGAGTTTCAGATAGAGCGCCAGCTCCTCCTGAAGCAAAATTTACCCCCTTCGTGAACTGATGATGATTGGGCTCAAGACCAATAAAATCTGGGATTATTCGACCGTTGGAGTACCTTCCGGTAGGATACTTGAAGAATGTTTCTCCATACGGCCAGAAATTTGCTTTCGCAATATCAGTTTTCAAGTAATTATTATTACCAGCATCAAATAGGGAATCACCAAAGATGAGTAAGGCAACAGTCTGATGATCTTGAGACGGTAGATTATTTTCTGCGCAGTGCTAGTTGAAATTAGAAGAGTTGAACAGAAAATCAAGAAAGAAAAACCCAACTTTGAATTTGCCATGTTTGGTTTATTACAGCAGTAAACTCTTCTGTATTTATCAGTATGGAAGTCAGGATCTTACACTTAAATTTTTATTTTTATTAGATTTTTGTTTGGACATGATCCACAGGATCTATTCAACAATCTTATCCAACCGTAAGAAAAACTAGACAAACGTTTAACTTTCCTGATGCAATTTTGCAGAAAAATAGAAAAGCTGACGTAATATAGAACAAGTTTTTCTTGGTATTTTCTTTTTATTTGGCATTTTTAGAGAATAATCGACTGATAGGAAGGAAATGAAAATTTTCCCTTTTCTAGAAACACCAGAAATTCTTTTCATTTGTAGTAACTCTGTAAGTAATACTAATAATGTTGTGGTTTGGCTTCGTCGTGGGATGAACACAATGTAGACGTTTTAACTTTTGATCATCTAAAGACAGTCTATGACAGAGTTGTATATATCTGGTGTATGGATAGTCCGTTTCGTACACTAAACTGATAAAGAGAGAGTTTTTTAAAAAAATATTCCATATACAGTCATAAATACTTTAGCTTTAAAACAAAAATTATTTATAATAATAGTTTCGTGCAGCAGGTGTAGATAAATTTTCAGTCACAGTAGGTTACATTTGATCTGCGATTCAACTAGTGTTTTGAGATTATATGGGCTTGTAAGCTTAAGACTTCCATTCCACATCAGCTCTGCAAGTTGATGATTGAATTTCTCTGTGGGATGAATGCCATCAAAGAACAAATATTCAGTTGGATTTGTACATAATTCATATTCTTTATTTCCAATGCCTCCACAGGTTCCGAGTCCCCTTCAAAATTCACGACAACCAAATAAAAACAAGGAAAGTTTTCAATGAAAAAGCTTTCCTCCTTGCTAGAAAATAATTTTGGAGGCCTAATGGTTTGGGTGCGATTCTTGGTGCTGTTAAGTTTTCCCGCACAATAATAATAAATTAAATTTCGATTCATGGTACATTGAATGAGTTAATGACATCCTTATCCAATTGTAAGAAAAACTAGACGTTTGTGTGCCCTGATGCAATTGTGTTTCAGAAATATATGGAAAAGCCGAGGTAACATGGAACAACTTTTTCTTGCTATTTTCTTCTTATTTGGCATTTTCAGGGAAAATGAGAATTTTCCTTTTCTGTAGAAAGATGAGAAATTCTTTCCATTTTCTTATCTTATTAGTTTAGTTTTCATTTTTGCAAATTAAATCCATTTTTAAAGAATTTGATATTTGCAAAATAAATCAATTCTTTTACATTTTTATTAAACTTTTATTTATATCAAATAAGCGGCTATATATATATATATCAAATAAACATTGAAAATACATATTTGAACCCCTGAATTTATAAGGCTTTGCCATTTATGTTCTTAAACTTTTATTTATTGATAGAATAAAAAAGTATTCACTCTAACAATAAAAATAATAATGATTTTTAGTTTTTAGGCTTTATAATTAATGACAAGATAGATAACATAAGATCATGCAATTCCATACCAATCATTTGACAACATGAAGTTTATCCTTAGGGAATAAAAAGACTTCTAAAAAAGATAACATTTTCTGTACAAGAAATACCAATTCAAATTCTAAGGACAGACTCGAAAAAAAAAAAATCGAAGTATGACATCTTTTCCAAAATTTTTTATATGTAAAAGCAGAAGATATATACTTGAAAAGTAAATTTAATTTTAATTTTGTGGAAATCTTCAATTATGGAATAGTTGCTTGAGATTATAAGGCCCAAGAGCAAGAGAATTGGTATCCCCACTCCACATTTGATCTGCCAATTGTTCGTAAGCCTTTTCAGTGAGATGGAAAGAATCCCAAAACAAATATTCATTTGGGTTTTGACACAATTCAAATTTCTTCGCAACTCTCTTTCCTCCACAGCTATAAACACCTCTGTACTTCCCTGTTCCACAGCAGGCTATCTTCCCTTCCTTGAAACCTTCATCACCCAATTTTCCAATTCAGCACCAAATCTAACTTTACCAATATAATGCATATATGTATATAGATAGATAGATATATTTATGGGCCAGAGTCCATACTAGGCCTTTTACCAAGACGTGCATAAGAATTCAAAATTGGAGCCCACTAAAATGGGCCAGAGTCCAAAATTCGCCAACAGCTACAAATTTACTAATTGATCCTTAAGATTTGTAAAAGTTACAAGTCAAAACCTTTATTTTAAAAAATTGATCAATTAATCACTCTATTTTGCTGCCATTCAACAAATATTCATTTTTTTATTTTACTATTTTTTAGTAGTCAACTAAATAAATCAAAGAATACAATTTTTTTTTGGTTTTGTAACCAAATATTATATAATAATTGAATCGAAAAATATAAGCAGACTATTACTTAATTTAATGAGTTTTTATTTATATATTAGCATCGCTTGTATTTAAGATAAAAAACTTAATGGAATTGAATGATAACGAAATAGAGGAATAATATAAATATTTTGAAGACAGAAGTTATCAATCGTAAAATTATGAAAAAATTATAATTATACCCCTATATTTTAACTAGCAACCGCTCTATCTTTATATTTTAGAAAATACACTGTTATACACACATGGTTTAAGTCCGTATTTCCATTCAATTTTTACATTTTCAAACGTTAAAACTCTACAGGGATTAAGCAGTAATTTAATTGTCAATAAATGAAACAAAGTAGATTTTTGCGCACGTACCATATTCGGAAGGATGGTTCATTCTCTGTTGAAGACCGGTTCTGAAGTCAAAGAGTGAATATTTGAATCCCTTCAATTGCTTTTCCAATTTAAAAAGGAGGCTGGAGAGAGCTTCATTATGTAATGATGCCAGCAATGAGGTTTCTTCTAAGCATCTGCCATTGTTGTCTGGTTTAAGTATTCTAATAGCAGGAACACAGCCTAATGCTGGCAAATTCAGGAACGCAAATTTTCTGCCACCTAGCTCATAAATTTCCTGCCAATTCAAAAACAATAAAAGCATTAACAAATAGGATTGAAATGTAATAATAGGTAAAAGAGTAAAAAGAAAGAAAGACTTACTTTAATTACTGTGGTCAAGTTGCCAATGACCATAGCGACATACGTAGAATTGGAGTATGAGTTTAAGAGAGTGGAATTGGTCAAGAAAGGACTCATATAATCATTGCTTCCAATGCTAAAAAAGTAAACTGCTTTTGATATTTTCATCTTTGCCTCGTTATTTCCCAATTTCTGTCTCAACCAATTCTCCACCTTCTCATACAACCTTAATTGTGCTTTAAGATCAATCACCTAAGAGACCAACGATGGAAAAATAAAAAATGAAAACATTTCCAACAGTAATCTACTCATCATAACCTTATAAACAGACATTGTCGGCTACTAAAGATGGATTATTTTGAAAAACAGTTTTGAAGTAAGTAACTTTTCTGAAACAAATAAAGAATGAGTTTCATCTCTTTTTCTTTGATTGAATTGTGAAAAAACTGAAGAGATGATGCCATTAAGTTTTTATTTTTGATTTTGACAAATCAAGTCAAGCACTCTACCTTATGCCATTCAAAAATTAGTGGACCCAAAATGTTATTGTTAGGTGCATCCAACCAAGAAAAAGAATAACTGTCTGAAATTAAGCTTACATCATCCACAAGATTTGGGTCAACAGAATATGCAGGTTTTAAACAATGCAAGTTGAGACCAACAAAAGGCCTTCCATCAATCCCTAATCTTTAACCTTTTCCCATTTGTTCTTTTCATAACCTAATTTTTTCTTGAAAAGCACAGAAACCCTGTTCTTGCCCACATGGGATATAGAAGAAGCAGTCGAGAAAAAAGAACAGACAATGAGTTTATTGAACAAAAAGTTACATTCAGCAGTCTTTGGAGTGGAAAGGTTTCCCTAAATAACATGTAGATAATAGTGTACATACATACATGCCAAATTTAAAAATTTTTGTACTGTTAGATAATTTTCATTGTAACAGTATACTTACATCCCCTTCAAAAGTTTCAATCAAAGCACCTGCTCCACCAGATGCAAAATTCGCTCCCAAGTAATATTGATCAATCCCAGGTTGAAGAAATGGTGGGATTAATGGAAGGTTTGCATATTCAGCTAAAATGGAAGCATGAAACATGAGATTAGACAATATTAAAATAAGTTTAGACAGAATATTTTGTTGGTTAACCAAACGGGGGATTTGTACAAACAAGAAAGACACAAACATAAAGACTTGCATATCTCACCAATAAAGTCCGCCAGCAAACGGCCGTCGGAGAAACGTCCTGTAGGGAAGTTGAAATACGTCTCTCCATAAGGCCTGAAATTTGCTTGGTCAAGAGTTGTGGTGTTTATGTAATTGTTGTTTCCGGTGTCTAAAAATGAGTCACCAAAAATGAAGAAAGGAACATTTCCGATCGGTTTTCCATCGGGTTTTGTAATTTTTGTTGCTTTGCAAGTTGTTGAAATGAGAAACAGAAGATGAAGAAGAAGAAAGAAAGCAAAGAAGAGAGAGCTTGACAGCTTTGCCATGGCTGACTTTGTTTTACATTAATTACACAAAATCTTTATAGTGCATAACTCGTGAATATATAAATATAAAAGTAACTTTGTCATTATTTGATTTCCATTAAAAAATCATGCAAATCAATTAACTGCAATTCCAAGCCTTTTTGGAATTGAACAATTAAAGGCTTGTAATGTTTGAAAAGAAGAAAGTCATACTGAAAATATTTAATCCAATCAAAATTAGACTATTAAATATTTGGATATGAGATTAAATATCATTTTGGACTGATATCATCTCCAGATTTGTAATTGTCTCTGTCTAAACTGAAACATATCTTACCACTTAACTAATTTAAATATTTCTGTCTGCCGAACAAATAAATTATGTTGCTTTGAAAAATTCCAAAAATTGGCAAATCAGTCTATTTATCAATACTTTGTTAAAAAAGATTCAAAATAATAATAATATTGTGGCAACAAATTCAAAAAAAGAAAGTTGAAGCTTTTTATATGGATAACAGGACAATGTGGGAGACCCATTTTATGAGAGAAGAACCCACCCAGATCAGAAACGTACCAACTTATTGCAACTGTGGCCAAAAGGATTTCAATTTAACGGCTATTTTACTAAATCAAAAAAATGAAAAATGATGAATAGACATCCGAAACACCACCCAACGAGGAGGACAGCTGAAAATTTTAATGGCAATGTTTGTAGTGTGAAAGCCGTACGTGCTGAAATGTCTTTTTTAATTTTTTTGTCAACTCGGTGTTTTTAATTATTGGACGACACGAATATTATGTGAACATAAATATTTGGAAGATGTGAATTGTAACAGTTGCAATTTTTGGACCAAGTATATGGTTTATTTTAAATGTTGCAAATATAATTAGAAAATTGAGGACCAAATATATTTTTTTTTCTTTATTACAAGTCGTTGATTGAGATATATCAGTACCTACTTCCTTTTACCAAATGTGTTGGTAAAATCAAATTAGATAACAAAATCTTACAACCAACCAATGAGCCCATAATTTACCATGTCACGGTCGTCTTCAAACTGTGAAATTGCAAGTGAAAATTCGACTCAAAATCAATTAATTAACACCAAAAAAATGGAATTCATGCATTTTCAGAAATTAAAACAAAATTGAAGTAACATGGAATGGAATATGACCTTTTTTTTTTCTCATCTCTTACACCATAAAAATTGTAAATAAATTAATAATTTCTTATTGCTTCGGACAAAAATAAATTTCCTAGAAAGAATGATAACGGGGATTGAATACAAAAATGATATAGGTAAAGATCGTGTCAAAATTCTCAGCCGATGAAAGTGTAAATGTACCAAACAAATGTATATCATAATTCATATGTATCAGTTTGCCTTTCCGCTTATTGCCTACCGTCCATGCCAAGTATCAAGCATTCAGACTAATATTAAAGTTAGAAGTGAGTTGGTTCAGTTCAAAAAATATAAAATTAAATTTTTTGATTGAAATTACATCCAACGAAATTGGCATTTAGATCGAACCAGTTCAAATCGTACCGATTGGTTTAATCGATTTTTATCATTTTGGGTCAGTTTTAAGCCTATCGATTAGTTTCTACTTTTTACAAAATTGAGCCTAACCACTAATAATTAGGTTCAAACCCTACAAAGGGTTTTTACCACGTTGAGTCAACTTTAAGTCTAACGATTAGTTTGTGCAAAACTGAGCCGAACCACTAATATTAGGTTCAAACTGAATCCTCTTGAGCAGGTGACAGAACCGAAATGGGTCGATTAGGTTGGGCCCGATGTTTTGCACACCCCCATAGACTACAATCACCTGTAGGTCTTGGCGACTTGCTAGGCCTTTTATTTCCTTCTTTTATTTTTACAGTGCATTGCAATAGCTAGAAAAATTACCAACAGGAAACCAAATTCCTGCAGGTGGATTGGACCTTATGTTTCAGGTTTGGAATCATTTGTAGGCTTAGGCTTAATATATCAGGGCCTGTCAGTAGTCATTCGAGAAAAAGAAGTTCTTTCCCTGTTCGGTTTGGGTATTTTTCTTGCAGTTAAAGGACAAGAAAAAAAATCTCCTCCCCTGTCATTCTTGAACATTGACAAGCTTTCCAAACAAAACTATTTGCATCCCCTAAACTAAAACAAGATTACATCAGTTTTGAATTCCTTCAAAATGGAAAGCTATAAAGATAACCATTTCAAGATCACAATCACTTCTGAGTCCATTATGAGTTCAATACAATTATAGTAAATTGAAAAATGATCGATACACATATATCAAACCTTGAAATTTACCACCATTACAAGTAGAAAGCCAAAGTACATTTCTTGGAGAAAGATTCAGATTTTCCAGGAAAAGATGCCTGAAATGCAATCATTTCGAAAAAAGATATATCATAGACGTATTGCATATATCAGAATGAGAAGAAAACAACAGACATGAACTCATACGTACGAGATGATCTTGAATTACATCCATATTGAAGAGTTGATAATTCTTTAATGGAAGCTCTGTAAAATCCAAGTCTATGTCACATTCCAAGGCAACCTGCAAGAACTGGTAATTATTAGATATAGCATAACCATAGCTGATTCTCTTAATTAATTGAGTTTAATACACAGAAGAAGAAAACCTTTAATTTTGGAGAGCTTAGGTGAAATAATATTAATCTCACTCTAAAATCACCTAATATTTTCACCTGAACAGCCTTCTTCTTTTTCTTTTCTTGTAACGAACTTTCTGTAATGATTCTGGTAACATTGACACCATGCAGAGAAATCTTTGTTTTCACTTCAATATTGGCACTTTGAGCTGGTTGGTAAAATCCTGGAACTTGAATTAGGCCAATTGGGATTCCCTGGTAGTAAAGATTAAGCCATGAAGGGCTATACTTTATACCAATTTTGTTATGATTTTGAGCATTTAGGGTTAAAGAAACAATAGAGGAAAGAAGAAGATTTGAACTGGAATAAACATTTAGCTTATATGAATCAATCTTTACTCTTGAAAGAGAGAATTTTGGTTCTTTAGGCCTCAAAACGAAGATAACAACCAAAGTGATAATTCCAATGGTTATGGCTATGAAAAGAAGGAGGGTGAATAAAAACAAACAGAAGCTCTTGAAAGAAAAAGAATTGCAGAGTTCCATTAGATGTTCCCATTCTTGTTCTGGAGTAGTTTTGGTAATCCAAAATAGATTACAATTTAAAACTGAATTAGGTGATTTTAAGATAGATTATTGGTTTTGATTCCAAAGGAGGAATTTGATGTTTACTTCTTACGTATTGAATTCTCTTATTCCTTTCTTTAATGTGACTTCAAACAAAACATGAACACTTCTTGTCCCCGGAGCCAGAGGAGGATCATAGTTGATAATTTCTCTGACTCCTTGCAAATTTCTTGATGGGCTTTATGTGCCAATTTGCCATTTCATGGGCTAACTGTGGATAAGACTAAATGTGATGGGCCGTTACGTGAGCCTCTCAGAGACTTGGACTTTTAAATAACCCATGTAAATTACTAATATTTAGGGGAAAATAATAGTTTCAGTCTAAGAATAATAATTTTGAATTTGAAAATTCATATACTGTTGTCAGCTGTCAGTACCTAACAACCCTATGTCCACTCGTGACATCATAGCTAACCTACATACTATTCTTGGCCACACCAGATACGACAATAATGTTCACGTCGTGGCAGGGAGGGAGCAATAATTTTTTTTATTTTTTTATAATTAACAAAAATAATAATAATTACATTTCTAAACATAATACTCCCTCGGTTTTATGGAAAAAATTTCTTTTTATAAAGAAATTTTCCTAATATGATAATTTTAGTAATAATATCAAAGTAAAAAGTCAAATATACCATTATTATGATTTATATATTAAATATTAACTTTGAAAATATTTTTAAAAAGTGACGGATATTATTACGAGTAACATTTAATACTTAAAAATTGACTGAAACATGCATAAAAAAATTACGACATTCAAACATATTATGCATACAGGTTAAATTAATCAAAAAATGTGAATAATTAATACTTATATTTGCAAAATTGTTTGCAAATTTATGTAAAAAATTATTGAAACATGAAAATAGTTGTGAGCACTTATAATTTGATTTTTATAAACAATTTTACCTTTCAATTAATTCATATATACAATAAAAATATGTAAATATTTTTACATGATAGTACACATATATTAAAAAATGTGAAATACAAATTAAAAATCAGTAAACATATTAAGCGGTGTATGTTGAACTAGTGAAAATTTTAAATTCAAATTTCTTTTTTTACACGAAAATATAAAGAGACAAAATACAGAATTTGAGATTGAAATTTTTTGCTTCAAATTTTATTTCAACTTTTATTCTAATTTTTTTAATCCAAATTTTATATTAAAATATTAGTGCACAATTGCAATTAAATAGTCATGTTTTTTTATTATTAAAAATCTAAACAAATAAAATATTTTATATAAGTAAAACACTCTTCCTCTCATCATTTATTATTTTTTATTAAAAATTATAGACCACTCTAATATCTTTTTAGAATAAATCAATAAAAAATATAAAAAAAATTATCCCTTTAATCCTAAAAAAATTTTGACTAGATAGATAGGAAATATATATCAATTATATATTTGTAAATTGTAACAAAACAAATAATTATTATAACCGAAATTTCTTCCTCTTCTAATCCAAACACCGCGTTTGTTTCATCAATCGCCCATAAATATGTTAGATACCCATTATAACCATGCGCACAAAAAGAAGGCAAACAGGGCTCGCAATTCGAGGTTTTGTGATCCCCAAAACATAAGAAAAAGGACCCCACATTATTTGACTTCCACAACCTCAATTTTGGAGCTATTCGGCCTAAAGATTGGAGTCCGACGTACGACACACATGGACACAGCCACCGTCACTTTGCTCCTGTTACCAATCCCTCACACGTGCTACTCCAACCTCACTGCCACTACTACTACTGCTAATACGACCTCATCATCACGTGTGTGCTTAACAAAGACGAAAGAAGGTTAGGAAATGGCCGTAATACCCCACTTCATTGCCCATCCATAAGCTGTTAATTACCAAATAAACATTACACAAATCTACAAATCATGGCCCTAATCCAAGTCTACCCCCTCTCTAATCAACCGCTCTCTTTTCTATTAATTAAAGAAAATAAAAAGATACCATCACAAATTGTAAAATCAAAAATTCAAAAAAAACAAAAGAATACGCGTATAACCGCAGAAAAAATAGTCTAGATTGATTCTATGCATCATCCTTCAAAGTTGAAACTAAAATCCGTGCATCTCTGCAGCTTCCATTTCTCATCTAACAAAATTGGAAAAAAGCACACCAAAGCCTAATTCTTTTTCTTAAGAGACAGTCTAGACCCAAAGATGTGCAAGGAAGACAGGAGACAGAATCTGCTGTAAATGGCACTAGTCACAGGAAAGCACATTGAACTTTCTAGAGACCATTTGAAAGGAATAAAGCAATTTATCATTGAATGTAGTCATCATGAAGCATGAATTAACTGATTCAAAAATGATGGCCTCATGTAAAATTTAATACCCAAGACCAACGTCAGAGAATAACAGCAGAGTTAAATTTCATATGAGTTTCTTAGTTTTCAACACAAATCACACAGGCATTGCCAAATACAGGCATCAAATTCAACAAGCCAAGTCCAATGTCTCAAAATGTAAATGGGAACCTAAATACCTATGTACTACTCTTGCACCAAAAGCTCCTCAGAACACTTACTCCACAGAGGATTAAGCAAAAGTCCAGATTGCTTGTACTACATATCAGATACACAATCATCCCTACAAAGCAAAGAAAATTAATTTAGAAACCTAATAGCAAAAATCAACTTTTTATCAATGGAATAGATAACAATCGAGCAAACAAGAGGCTAAAGAAACTCACTAACATGTAGACTTATTTACAGAAGCTAATGAGTAATGAAGGTTTTGATCAATAAACACCCCCAACCATGCCAGGGAGGTCATCAAAGCTCCACAGGTCCATTGGGTTTCCGCAATCCTGAGTTGTGTCTCCATTCAGGAAGCTATCAAGCGAAGCTTCCCAACTCCCCTCAAGATAAGGCATCTGATAGTTCATCTGGTTGTCAAAGGCCAACAGCTCATCAGACAGAGATTTTCCATTGTTTTCTTCTGCAGGCGCCTCGTTGCCAGAGTCAGATTTCAGCTTCTTTTGGGGGCTAGCATCCTCTATAAATAGAGATTCATCAATTTCAGGAGTAGCTGAGAGAACAGAGGAGATTTCAGGAGTCTTTGAGGCCTGCTCTCCCCATCCAAAGTCAGAACACTCAAAAGAGTTACTCCCCTGATCAGAATTGAAATACAAGGGAACATTGTCACTTGGAGCAATAGAGTTTACTACAGCATCTCCGTTAACAGGAAAAGAGTCCATTATACCGAACTGGCTCACTGGCGGTTTCTCTTCGACAAAGCCCATAGAATTGAAGTAGTCCTGTTCTGGATTGTTCAAGCAATTCAAATTATCAGTCAAGTTCGTTTTGCAAAGTGATTTCTGAGAGTTTGCCTTAGATGGACGTTTTGGTGAAGCACGTGGAGCTTCCTCAGGGAAGTTAACCTTAGCTTTCTTGCCACGAATTCTACGTGCCTCCGCGTCATATGCTCTTGCAGCTTCTTCAGCAGTGTTAAATGTTCCTAGCCAGACACGTACCCCTTTCCGGGGATCGCGAATCTCAGCAGCCCATTTTCCCCATGGGCGCTGCCGGATTCCTCTATACTGGTTCTTTCTCTTTCTTTTTGCAGATTTTTCGGCTTGCCCATTGAGTTCAACAGATTTTACAGCTGCAGATCCTTCAATAAATCATAAAGCAAAGATATCAGACACTAGATAAAGGCATCAAAAGACAGGAATAACGCACAGCATAGAAAATTCCACTGAATAAAAGAACAAAACTTCATCTTCAGCAAACCCCCACCCCAAACGGGAAAAAAATGTAAAACAAACCCAAAATATTTGTAGTTTCATTATAAAGATCATCAAATCATTCAATACGCTCCTTTTTTTTCTCATGAGACCACCAAAGGTCAAAAACCAAAACAAATCCTTTGAAACAATCAGGCTATCAAGAGAAAAACGCAATTAAAAGGCACCTTATGTTAAATGATTGACACAGAACTTGTTGTCTGAGAAGATATCATCTTTTCATTTTCTTCTCGCAGAAACAGGAAAATTTTTCTCTTTTATGTCCATTTAGAGGAAACTTTGTCAAGGATCAGCACTAAAATCATTAAACAAAAATTTTATGTTGAGGCAAGAGCAAATTCACAGCTAACAAAAAATTTAACTGCCAACATTTTGAAGGTTGATATGGACTAAAACTATCACATAAAAATCCCAGCTTTAATGCTAAGGAAGGATACAAGGATAAAATAGCATAAAACCAAATGGCATGGACTTCCACCCCACTGAATAAAAAAAGGATGAATTTGTATCTCCATTTTATTTATTTTCCTGTTGCTCCTAAGCAAAAATACCGAGATAAAGAAACATAGAAATAACTAAATTTGGAGATAGGATAAAAAGATAAATGAGGTGTCCTTTAGCACAAGAGAAACAAAATCGAACAACTGAAAAAATAATAATAGATAAATTAAGAAACAAAACTTAAAAGCAATTTCAAAAATTAAAAAACCAGATTTAATACCCAAAAGCCTGAAAAAGTAGCAACAATCACTTCATTTCTCCTTTATTTTTTAAAAAAAGTTATTACCATAAGGTCTGCCTGAACCCAGAACACAAGATCTCACAAAAATGATGAGATAACTCATAATCCATAAAAATTTCATAAGTACTTTCCTCTCAAACCCCCAGAAAGCCGGAAAAAAAAAATTAAAAGTGATAAAACACCAACATACTAAAAGTATAAGAATAAACTCTCAATTTATCCATTATAATTGTTTATTGAATATTCAGTTCATGCAAAATTAGTTTTTGAAATAACATAAACTATAAACTGAGTTCATGACCATTATCAATTTACTCCATTTTTGACAAAAAATAAAAAAATATTGAGTTCTCTGCTTTTAATCCAGAAGTTGATTTTGGATCAAACCTGACATGATGAAAATTCAAGAACCAAACTGAGCAATAATCATAAATATAAAAAGAAGATAATTCCTATGGTGACCCACAAGTACCTCAAACATTCAAATAGAGATCTAGAACTAAAAGCAATTAAAAGGGAAATTTTCAACCAAAAAAAAAAAGAATCAGCTGCAACACAAAAACAATATATTCAGGGGAAGAAAAAAAAGTTAAATTGAAAATAGGTAAGTAAAAACCATTACCACGAGAGGCACAGCGGTTGCGAGCAGGAGGAGAGGGAGTAGCAGAAAAAGCAAAAGGCTTGACATCAATCATCACATCATCTTCCTCATCGGCATCAGATTCATCTTTGAACTCCTGAAAATCTGCCTCGAAATCATCGTCAAGATCAACAACAGGTTTTGAGTACTGCTTTCCAATGGGTTTCTTTAGATCAGGCCAAAGAAAATCAGCTGTCAACCGCCGAGAAGATCGGCCAGCGACCGTGGGAGGGATGAAGTCAGAGATGATAGCACCGCCACACATGGTGGTTGTCGCTGAAGCAGCTTATGGTGGCTATTACTATAGGGACGTAAATGAAAAAACTTTCTAACGACAGGTACAGAAATGGAGAGTAATGGTTACTTGACGTTTTGAGAGAAATACTGAAAGCGAATTTTGGAGGGGTTTTAATAAGTAATGCTGTAATGGGATGAGAGTTGGTTGTAAGAAGATTTTTATATTTGTAAAGAAATGACAAATTGGACTCCGAAATTACTTTTATGACATTTGTCCATGAGTTGGTCAGAGCTTGGTTACCTTAATACCCTTGCGTATTCTTTTGATTTTCATATTTGCAATTCAAGTAAGGGGCAAAATGGGCTAAAAACATAAATTCAACCATGTGAAAGAAATTTAGTAAAACTAGTAATATCGCTGTGCGTGTTAAAAAAAATAAAATAAAATAAAATTGAGAGGATATATGTATAATTTATAAAATTTTAAATTAAATTTCTTTTATTATATTATTATAAAATATTATAAAGAAAAATTAATAATGAAAAAATATAACATAATTTTTTATTATTAAAATAAAAATTAGTAAATAGACATAAATTCAGACATATTGATTAAAAATATTAAAATTTATAAAAATAAAATAAAAAGTGTTAAAATTCATTAATTTGATTTACTTTAAAATCAATACAATAAATAATTAACTCGTTGTTTCATTAAAATTCATGAAGAAATAATTTATTTAAATAATTAAAAGCCGTATAAATATTGAACTTATCATGTTACTAATATTATATTGAATCAATTATATTTAACATAATTTAATTTAACAAAAAAAATCAACTTTTTAATATAAAAGAATAATTTGTTATATCATTAAAATTTATAAATTATGTAATTTATTTATATTGTTAAAAAGTTATATAAATTGGTACTTAACACACTATTAATTTTTTAATGTTATATTAATCAATTATATTTAAAAAAATTTAATTCAATCATAAATTAATTTATTTTTAAATTAAAATAAAAACAAACAATTAAACTATACATATGCCAACACCGAGAAAAATTCTCTCTATATATATATTATAGTTTACAGCTATAAAAACATGTTTCAATTTAAAAAAAAAAAGAGACAGAAATAAAAGTTTGAATAGGAACTGCGAACGTAATTAAAATATTCTAAATTTTTAAGAAATGAATGGTATTTTTAAATGTATAGACGAATACACCTTTATAAATAAAGAAGAATACAGTGATGCAATTTATATATTGAATAGTATTTCTAAAAAAATTAAAATGTTTATTGAGATTAAATAATTTAAAATTTTAAAAAGTATCTTTCTACACCATTAAAAAAATAAATGAAAACATTTAGATAAGAAACATTAAAATTAAATATAAGATATATCTTTTAATGAAAAAAATTAAATTGTTTTAAATTTAATTAAAAAATATTATGAATAAAAGTCCTATCCAATAAATATAAGATATATCTTTTAATGGACATTATAAGATTTCCATTTATCTATATTGCTTGATATATATTTATACTTGAACTAGATTGCAAGTTCTTTCTTTTAAATAAAATTTTTTGAAACTTACTATATAAATTATATTTTTCACTCAAAATTTTTTAATTTCATGTTAAATTGAGTTTTCTCTCATGAAAAATTCGAATTATGCCTTTTATTTTAATTTCAATTTCTTATAAATGATAATATTTCTGATTATATATAAAAAAAGATAAAATAAAAATAATTTTTAAAAATTTCTTTGGTCCACGAGAGTCAAAGGCATGGTTACGTTTTGTCTTTAAGCGTAAATTATGTTACCGAATTAGTTTTGGGTGTTTGAAAGAGCTGAAGGAGATAAATTAATAAAGCACATGGCTACGTTTATTGATTACAGAAACGAAGGCATGTGTGCAAGTATAAAACGTAACGCTTATTACGTGGTTTCTGCAACTGTATGTAGACTTTTTTTTGTTTCCTTTCTGCTTCTCAGTTCTCACCCACGTTCTGAGGAAAAAGGAGGAGGGTAGAAACGATCTACGGTGTGGTCTTATTTTTTTTAATTAAGTTCCAATTAGAAATTAAAATGTATAATTTGAAATATTTAAAAGACTAGATGGGTTGGTGGAATAAATCAGTTCTGATCTTCCACGTGCCATTCATTTTGTCGAGAAGCCTTTCCACCCGTTTCGGTTTACCTAACTACATGGGACGGTGTAACCTCGTTTGACTCTTACTAATTGTCCGCTGAATCACCTAATCTTTCTTAAATTTGGAATTCCACAGTCATATCTTTACGGTATTTAACTATTAATTTATTACTTTTACTTTTACGGTATTTATTCTATAATATTTATAATTTCACATATTTTTTAAAAAATTATAATAAATTAATTATATTATTATTAATTTAATAAAAAATAATTAAATTGAAATAACAATTATTACTCATTATAAAAAAACATTTATTACTATTTAAAATGGAGGTAGCAATTACTATCACATTTTTTTCACAAAATCATCTATTTCTTTATATAATTTAATTTCCTTAAACTATTTAAAAGGAATAACTAAATAATTTAACGGAGCATCTTCTATAATTCGTATTCTTCACATATTGAATCACATATTTAGCTAAATAATGAAAATATGACAGAAATTTTAATTAAAATTTAAAAATTAAATTACAAGTGTGAAAAACGGATAATTTAGGATCAATCCATAAGTTCAAAACGGTTCAATTTTATTTAAAAATAATTATTTTATAATAATCAAAAATTAAAATTATAAAAAATTGCAAACTGAAGTCGAAAGTGAAAATTAAATAACTGAACCAAATCCAGAAAATAATTCCATTTGATTTAATTTTTAATTTTTTTAAAAATTTATAGTAAATTAATTTTTAGGCTTATATTATTTTCTTCTAAAAAATAATTCTATCAATATTTCATTAAATGTGTTAACTCGTTAAGAAGCACAATTACGTGTAAGCTATGGCCACTGTGATGCGACACGCAAAAGACCACAGATAATAATGTTAGCTGCATTGAAATTGAATTATTATCAATTGGATTAATAATCAAGAAATTTAAAAAAAAAATCTATTTTATTAATTTATTGTTCAGGTAGGTGGAAGGAGTATAAATTTGACGTGACAAAATGACTAAAAAAACCTTATATGTCAACCATCAACGAGTGACCTATTTAGAAAATAAATAAAAAAGAAAGGAAAAGTTGTGAATTAATTGTGCAATATTAGTATTTAAACTTTGAAATGAATATTTTCAAAACTCATATTTTCTTTCAATTTTCAAAGATGTAGAATATTTTGCCAATTATATCCTTAAAATGATTTAACAATAAAAGTAAGTTAATTACATAGATACCAGAAAATTGATTTCTTTCAATTCAATTTTTTCCTTTTAAGTAGTCAAACTAAATTCTTGATATGAACTTATTTTCAGTTACGTAAATTTAATTAGTTATAGATAAATGGAATATCAAAAGATTTATATACCTAATGTATTTCTGGAACATTTCAATTAGGTTTAAATTTATATTTAATCAATCGATCTTATACATTTATTAAAAATCAAATATATAATATGTAATTAAAATTTTTGATATTCTATATGTAAAACTTAAATTTAACTCATTTGTTAAACGAAATTAAATATGAATAAAAAAGGTCAAGCTCATTTCGTTTACAATTCTTAAGTGGACAATGGAGACGGAGCCCCATGTTCCAGATACGGGTAGACTGAACTACCATTGGACTACTGTACGGCAAAGGGTAACCTGGGAAAAAAAAAATCTGACGATGATTTGGAATGTTCCGCACGATCTCGGCCCAAAAACGCGATGGGCACCGGTAATAACCAAAAAATCAAGGGGTAAAAAGGTAAAAAAGAAGGTTCACGCACCGGAATCTTCTATAAGCTACTAATAAAAAAAAATCTGACGATGATTTGGAATGTTCCGCACGATCTCAGCCCAAAAACGCGATGGGGACCGGTAATAACCAAAAAATCAAGGGGTAAAAAGGCAAAAAAGAAGGTTCATGCACCGGAATCTTCTATAAGCTAGTAATAATACAAGACGACAAGATAAAAGTGTTTGTTTAACAAAAAGAAAGGGACCCACCCATTTTTGAAGCGTTTTAAAGTCGGGGCAAAGGGCTAATGCGTAAATTAGGATGCGCGTGTTTATTTGATTGATTGATCAGTTGATTGACTATAAATAGATAAAAATAAGATATTAGAATAAACACGCGTTTGCGCTGTAGTTGACGTATAAGTAACAATAATAATATGGTATTGGTTTGGTGCAACGATACGACAATATCAACTTGGTGTTCGTTTTTGCCAACTTGGAAAATAATGGCCACCGTTTGTCTTTGCCGCAACTTTTTCTACAGTTCTGTTGTAATACAGATATTTGATCGTATTTTTCTCTCTCAGGTTAACCCTTGGCTTTAAGAAAGATAGAGGCAGCAGGTTCTAAATTTTGTTTGGTTCGAATCCTTTCTACTTGAATTTACATTTAAGAAAGGAAAAAAGAAAACATGTTGTTATTATTATATTTTGCGTAAAATGTTAATGATAGATGAATAGTCATTTATATAGTAATTAATAAACAAGTTGCTTCTCATTGATCATCCTATATTCTAATGGTACAATGTTTGTATCCCAACTTTAGTTTTCTCAAATTCTTATAATCATAATCATAAACTTTCTCTGTCTTCGCAACATTTAAAATTTTTAAATTTTAATTTCACCCAATCAAAATTTGATCTATTAAAATATCTTTTTATATTTTAAAAAGTTTAATAACTGAAATAATATCCTAATTCGCAATCAATCAGGATATTCTCAATTTTTTTGCATGATGGAGTGGAGGACACACCAACCTGCAACTTGAATATTATTTAAACATGGTATATTGACCAAGTGGCTATATATTCAACTGTTGAAGCCTCCATCGTCATCATCATTTTTAGAAATTTTGGCTTCGTAGTCGAGTCTCAAGTGCTATCCTTTTAATTTGATGTGCAATTTATCATGAAAAATATATAGATATATATATATGAGGTAATTTATTTATAAAATTAAATTATGAGCCCTAGCCAGAAGATGATTGAGAGGCAAGGCTTGTGGCCTACACGTTCCAAAGGGATAGCTCCCAAACAAGAGAGATATTTTTCTTTTGCACCTCAAGGGATTTTATTTATTATTATTATTTCTTTGAGTATTGGGGCCAAGGGGTTTTATTTTTTATTATTCAGGATGATCTTTGAGTAATCAACCGCTGTGATTAATCACTCGGTCAAAATTATTGATTTCGGGCAGAGCCACCGAAGATGGTCCTCTTATCTTTGCTGTCTCCTATTGACAGACAGGAGGAACGAGTAAAACCAAAAAATTTTAAAACAATTTTAAAAAATGTACAGTTTGATTTTTTATAATTCTTATAAGAGATAAAAATTATTAATTAAGTTATTATTTTCATAATAATAATGGTTAACTACGTGTTCTTATTATTTAGCTGTTTAGGCCGTTAAATATTAGTGCTGAAAATATTATGTAAAAATAATTATTTGTTGTGAAAAATATTAAATAATTTATGAAAATTTAATTAATTATTATTATAAATATGTGTATATGTCACGACTTAAAACCGTTGACCGGACCGGTACTAGGACCTAAGTAATCTTAAGGCCCCCGAGGCCCGTAATAAGCCTAGACTATAAAAATCTATTTCTATTATCATTTGACTGACTGAATAGTAAGCCCATATTATGACATTATTCATAATATAATGAGAGTTAACATTTCTGACCCAGAGTTAGTATTAAATACTGTTCACAGCTCGGACCCATATCCGTTTAATAAAAATATATTCTCACGTCAATATTTATTTATCATAATATGATTAAACTATTTCTATCATATAGTCTCTAAATATTCAAAAAGAACGCTCCACAATTTATTTATAATCACATGATAATTTCTTTATATAACCAAATATTAATTAAACATCCTAACTGCGGAGTTAAATAAAATGTGCGGAAAGCCACAGATATTAACAAATAATTCATACTAACATGTTCGAATCTCTGCGAAGAAAGAAAAAGAGTCTTATAAACCAACGGTACTTTTATTTTCTGAAAAATATTTATGAAAAGGGGGTGAGTTTCACTAAACTCAGTGAATAATAATAAATAATGCAAACTCACACATTCAAGCAGTATGCTTTCACAATATCTATAAAATGGGCATACTTCACAAGCACGTATCATATATCAGCACGTTCAAATAAATCATATTCAGATTTTCACAACATGTGAAAATTGGTCAGTGAAGTCATAAATCCACTTATTGGCCCCGGCCAATTTCCATTATAATATATATATATAACAGGGGGCCGATCCCCCATACCTGGCCCACTGACTTATAGTGATACACGTCATCCCAATTTCCACCCAGATACAAAAACACATTATTTCACATCGTAATTATTCACAAATATATTCAATACAATAAATGCAACATATGAATGTAATCAAGGGCGAAAATTGGATAAATTTATAGAACCAAAATATTATATATCAAATACTAAGATTATAGAACCGAGATATTATATTTGAAAAATGAAAGATATCAATATAGCGATAGAAATAAGAAATGATTCATGATTATTTAAATAATATAAAGAGTATATGGTATGTATATGAAATGCATGTATGCAAAATGGTGTGCACCATTTATTATTACTCACAGTGACCACAGAATAATTTCAGGTCTGTCCTAGATTCTGATTTGGAGGAGCAGTGGAGAAACTTGGTCGATCTAAGAAACACGTATAATAGGAAAAATATAATCAAATGATGACTCCCTTAATTAAGAATATTATTTTAATAAACTTATCTATTTATTTTATTTTTCTGACTAAATTTCTATTAATTCACTATATAACCTTACTAGTTACCAGCAATTAATTTATTCACTTATTTTGTATCTAATATAGATATCAATTCCATTTATTTCACTACAAAATATATTTATATTCCAAATTATAATTTAACACCAACAATAATAATAATTCATTAGCAATTTTATCAAATATTTATTTTCAACCGGAATTATCTTAAACTTAATATTCCATATAATAATAACACTTATTTCACCAAATATTCAAATTATCATCCGAATAATTTAATTATATAAAAATCTTTAATAATAACCATTTAATCTTTACGATAAAAACTATTAACCTTTGTAATAATTTATTTATCACCATTCAAGATTTAATCCTTAATTATTTAAGGTCCTCACATAATATATCAAAATCTTTAATAAACCAAAATCTCAAATTATCACCATTAATAATATTCTAATATAATATATTTAGTCTTAGCAATAAAACTTCACCTTTCAATAATAATTCATTTAATCAACCAATTAATTAATTCTAGTCTTTTATATACTCCATTTATTAAAAATCCTTCAAATATACCCATTAATCCTTAATAAAAGAATTTTTAGAATTTTAGAATTTTAACACTAACTAATTAATTTACTAACCCTCAAAATCAATTAAAATCCTACAATTACTCTTTAATTACCCAAATCATCAATTAATTTATTTATTTTTATCCAATTTCTCCAATTAATCACTCAACCACATAACTAATTAACCAATCAAAAATATCATAATCAATAATTAACATCTTATAATCAAATTGACTTTCATAAATAATATAATTTTAGACTAAAATCAATAAATCAACATATAACCCAATAATCAATAATTCACCAAAATTCTAATAATATACCTTCTAAATATAATAAAATCAACCAAAATAATAAATCAACCTCCTATAAATAATTAACCACTATAACTACTCAATTTAACTAATTAAATACTAATATCATCCCTAAAAATAATTAAATCCACCAATAATATAAAATCAACAAATAATTCACTAACCACCTAATTAATAAAACTAATCAATCAAAATACCAAAATTAATAATTAATATCCTAAAATCAACTTAACCTCCTTAATTAACATAATTCCAATTAAAATTAATAAATCTCAACCTATAACTAAATAATCAATTAACTACCATAATCTTATCAATATATCACAAAATCAACTAAATAATAAATCAATTTTCATAAATACTCTATTTAACTAATTACCCATTCAAAATACTAAAATTCAAACTAAAATACTAAAAATTAACTAATCAATGACCTAACAATATAATAAAATCAAATAATCAAAATTCTAACAATTAACCATAAATATTAAAATTCACCCAAACAATATATAATCCACAAATTAATCTACTAACCAAAATAATTACCACTCAAATAATAAAATCATTCAACCAAATATTCTAAAATAACAAACTAATTAATAAAAAATTTAACTAAATAAATTCTGAAAATAATAAAATTAATACCCAATAAATGTCAAATTCCCGATAAATCCTTGAATC